>SKCR01047441.1:0-41015 GCA_019454045.1 Zanthoxylum bungeanum
TTTACTTTCCGCAATTTACTTTTACGCACAATACTTTTCTTTCTTTACTTTTTAAGTTTTTACTTTTCAAGCAATGAGGATGTAACTCCCCCTTGCTGGGGTAAAATGTAAAGCTTTTATTATTGCTATTTAGATTAATCTTCCCTAATTATAATATAATAAATATTTAAAATCCGACTTAACGAGGATACCGCCATATTGGCCGGTTGGTAAATAATTATAAATTGGTTTTAACCTGACTAAGCATGGATACCGCCTGGCTGGTCGGTTGGTAATTAATTATTAATTTGACTTAATCAGGATACCGCCTATATGGCTGGTTGGTAATTATCACGCAAAGTTAATATATTATATTAAGGGATATATCTAAAATAGTAGTAATAAAAGTGGATCCTTTTACCTCATCAATTTCTTTATTGTACTTTTACTTTATTTACTTTCTGCATTTACTTTCCAGTAATTTAATTTCCAGCATTTACTTTCCAGTAATTTAATTTCTAGCATTTACTTTATGTCTTTTCTTTTATTTAAGTTTTTACTACCCGTAAATATGTGTCGTAACTAAGCCAGTTATCTTGGGTTGTGATGAAATCCAATATCACCGGTTTATAAGGGGTTAAATTACACTTTGGGTAATATAAATATTTATTTATTGAGACTTAATCCTAATGCTTTTTATTAACTGGCCATTAATAAAATTGAACTGGTAAACTTAAAATGAACATGGAAAAGAGATTTTAGGTTAAAGACCTTAGAATCAATAGGCCACGATCTTCCTTGAGGATTGATAACCCTTTACTAGATTTCCTTACAGGATAGAAATATACCTGTCGGGCGGGGGTAGCCATAATTGGAACTTAATCTTAATGAATTCAGATAACTTGGTTAACATAGGAATATGATTATTTGGGTTATACTGGGTATTTGTATTTGACCATCGGAAGAGGCTTTTACATAATTTCGTGTTCCAGGTTAATAAACCAATATATTACATAAACGTAAAATAACCACTTCATCTTTTAAAAAGATATTGGAAGGATTCACAACCCTGCATAGTTTTATAAATTTGAATTTTCTTCAATCTACTTTTAAGCAATTTATTTACTTGTTGTAATTTTAAAGTCACCATCCAATCAAACAATCAATCCATTAGATACTTGTAAACATTTAACTTCATAAATTGAAAAAAAAAAGTTTTAAGTCCTCGTGGGATCGATACTTTTTATACTACTTGAACGATACGTGCGCTTGCGTTATACGCGTGTGATTATGCCGGTCAAGTTTTTGGCACCGTTGCCGGTGACTTATTTATCTTTCACTATTAGTTTTAGGGTTGGATACTTTACTTGTATCTAATTTATTTTTACTTATTGTTTTTGTTTTCTTGTGTTTCAGGTTCTCAGAAACTACATGAGGCGAACCAGAAGCTTTGAAATCCGACCGCTTGACCCAGAGATTGAAAGAACCATCAGACAATTGAGAAGAAAAAGGCGAGAAGGACAAGAAGCAATCAACAACATGGAACATGAACCTTTGCACGTTACATCACCAATTCCTATTCGAGACAGAACCATTCCGGTGGTTGACGGCCTCATTTCCTGTATTGTACTTCCTCCCTTACCAGTAAATGCGTGTGACATCAAAACATGCATACGAATGATTTAGCAGTCAGTACAGTTTGGGGGAATGCAACTGAAGATCCTAATGCCCACATCAGTAACTTCCTGGAAGTTTGCGGCACTTTCAATTACAACAGAGCATCAGAAGAAGTAATGAGACTGTACGTTTTTCCATATTCCTTGAAAGACAGAGCAAAAGCTTGGCTACATTCACTACCAGCAGGTTCCATCACAACTTGGAACACTCTAGCCACCAAAGTCCTTGCAAAGTACTTTCCACCAGCCAGAACAACAAAACTGAGAAATGACATCACATCCTTTGTACAACTTGACTCGGAAACTCTCTACGAAGCTTGGGAAATGTACAAATATTTGCTCCGGAAATTTCCTCACCATGAGATTCCAAAATGGCTTCAAGTCTAAAATTTCTATAATGGACTTTCTGGATTGATGAGAACCACAATTGATGATGCTACTGGAGGAGCTTTGATGGTAAACGGAGAAGATCAAGCCTGGGACTTAATCGAAGAAATGGCTAACAACAATTCATTGTGGCCAACAGAAAGGAGCATGATTCAACGAATGGTAAGAATTTATGAAGTTGGAGCTAACTCAACAGTGAATACTAAGTTGGAGCAAATGTGCAAAAGCCTGGAAACACTTAGCACACAAGTTGCAAACATCTCCAGAGCCACAAGTTCACCATATGGAGGATCACCAAAGCCGAACCAACATGAAGAAATGGTGAACTATGTCAACAATTTCAACAGACGTGGGAACAATCCATATTCCAACACCTATAACCCAGGGTGGATGAATCGTCCTAATTTTTCATGGAGCAACAATTCAGAGCAAAAGAACATTCCACCACATGGATTTCAACAGCAAAATAAAAGCCAGGAGTTTGAAAACGAACCATAAATGAAAGAATCGATTGCAGAGATGTTCAAAAAGCAACAAACAGCATATGATGTTATTTTTCAAAGCCAATCTGCTTCCATCAAAGCACTGGAAAATCAAATTGGACAACTGGCCAATGCTCAGAGTTACAGACCGCCAGGGAACCTTCCTAGCATACAGAACCAAATCCATGGAACCGAGGGAATGAGCAATGCCAAGCCATTACTTTTAAAATCGGTACTGAAATCAATAAAGATGTTGGAATCAAGGCAACAATTGAAGAGGTTCCTAAATATGCAGTTCCACAGATGGAGGAAAAAGAAGCAAAGGAAAAAGATCAAGAAAAATTCACTCTACCTCCACCTTTTCCACAGCGTCTCCAGAAAAACAAACTAGACAAACAGTTTGCTCGATTCTTGGAGGTGTTCAAAAAGTTGCACATCAACATTCCATTCGCAGAAGTGTTGGAAGAAATGCCCATCTATGTCAAATTCATGAAAGATATTCTTTCATAAAAGCGGAGATTGGGAGATTACGAGACAGTAGCATTGACAGAAGAATGCAGTGCAATCATTCAGAGGAAACTTCCCCCGAAGTTGAAAGATCCTACAGTTTCACTGTCCCATGCACCATTGGAGAAAATTATATCGATAAGGCTTTATGTGATTTAGGTACAAGTGTTAATTTAATGCATTTTTTCTATTTACAGGAAACTGCAAATTGGAGAAGCAATGCCTACCTCAGTCTCTCTGCAACATGCTGATCGAACGATCGTATTCCGAGAGGTGTAATTGGGGATGTGCTGGTCAAAGTTGACAAATTCATTTTCCCAGCAGATTTTATTATCCTTGATATGAAGGAAGATGAAGACGTGCCACTAATCCTCGGGAGACCGTTTTTGGCTACAGGTCGAACCATTATTGATGTACCGAAAGGAGAACTAACTATGAGAGTACATGACCAAGAAGTAACATTCAATGTTTTCAAGGCCATGAATTTCCCAGATGATGAAAGAAAGAGGATTGTTTCAGACTTGATGTGATAAATAGTACCATCCAGAACTCCAATACAATGCAAAGTTCTACTGAAAAACTTAAAGCACTGAAGAAGCCAATTCATGCACTACAAGCAACAGAAGAGAAACAGTTCCATCAGCTCAAAGAATTAGAGGAATTTCACATACAACCTTTTGAGAATGCCAAACTGTACAAAGAAAAGGCCAAGAATAGACATGATGAGAAGTTAGTGCGCATACAACTGAAACCAAAGCATAGGGTACTGTTAAACAAGTCAAGCTTGAAACTCTTCCCATGGAAGCCAAATTCAAGGTGGTCAGGTCCATTCTTAATCACCAAGGTCTTACCAGATATAGCCATTGAGTTACATGATCCCGACTCCAACAAAACATTCAAGGTTAAAAACAAGCGTGTCAATCACTACTGGGGAGAATCAATTGAGTGATAAAAAGAAAGTGTCGCACTTTCAGATCCAGCATAATGTTTGGGCAGTCATGTTAGCTGACGACATTAAATTTAGCGCTAGCTGGGAGGCAACCCATGTAATTTTTGTATATATTCAAATTTGGTGTGTGTTTTATTTTTGTGTATTTAATTTTGCAGGTTAAGTCATTTCAGGATGGAAGAAGTTATCGCAAATCTTCACAAGCAATTTTCTTCTCTCCCTCAAAAATCTCTGATGAAAGTTTACAAAGCTCGCTTGGAACGAATGAGACTACTGATGATCAAAGGTATGCCTACTGACATTCGTTGGATTATTGAAGCATGGGTCCGATTGGCAGGTGAGTCCTCTGACTCTTTTATTTCACATCTGCATGGTTTAGGAAGAAGCACATATGCTAAAAAGATAAGAGCCAAAAGAATGGGTGTTTGTTATAAATGTACTCGTATGACATGTAATACTCATTGTCGTTTTTTGGGAATGATGTCTGATAACCGTGAAGAAATAAGATTAATTTCATTAGGGATGGCTTGAGTAAGGAGTCTTTGGATGACATATCCAAAACCCTTGAGACGCATACCAAAGGATATGTATATCATGAATTTCGTATGTTATATACATAATTCCGTAAAGAAAGACAACAGTTAAGTCGGGAATCTGACTAAAAAAGACCATGTTTGCCAATTTATAAGAAAATTGGATGGGAAGCTTGTCCCTGACGCATAGACGTCAATCAAGCTGCTACTTTTCTTGTAAATATTATTTCTCTTGTCTTTTCCTAATAATTGTGATTTGTTTTGTTGTTTTCTTTTATTTTTTTCTGACAGGATCCAGACTTTTTGATCTTTCACGATTTATTTTTCTGTTTAACTAATAATTGTCATCTGGCAGGTACTAGTGCTATTATTTTTACTCACCTTTTCAGTGTGTTATAAATTCAACTCATCATTGCACTCTTGAAGGCATCCAGAGCTAAAAGAGAAATACATAAAAATGGAAGCCACTTCAAGAAGATGAGTTGTAAATATATGTGTCTTTTGTGGTACTAGTGTTGGTACTAAACCACAATACGTAGCAGCAGCACATGAATTGGGTCGAGTCTTAGCCGAAAGAAACATGCACTTAGTATATGGCGGTGGCAATCTTGGACTAATGGGGATCATTTCAAAGGCCTTACAGGATGGAGGCAGTCAAGTTATGGGAATCATCCAAAAACCTTTGGTGGACGCGAATCTGATAGGACCATCGAACAGAGAGGAACTGATCGTGCCAGGTATGTCTGAACGACTGGTAGAAATGATTAACCGTGATGATGCTTTTATTGCTTTACCAGGAGGCTTGGGCACAATGGAGGAAAGTTTTACTGTGTTATCTTGGGCGAACTTGAACATACACCAGAAACCGCCTGGACTGTACAACATTGATGGATTTTATGACTTTCTTTGTGTGTTTATTGATGATGCCCGAAGAAATGGGTTCGTGTCAAAGCTTGTAAGAGAACTCATCTTTACTGCCAGAACTGCACCAGATTTAATTGATCAAATCTTAGCCTTTGAACCTCAAATTGACACCATTTTTCCAAGATAAACTGGTCCGATAATGATTGTGGTAAGAGGCGTCGGATAAATCTAGATCTTAACCTTTAACTTTTCATTTAGATGTAGAATTTCAGCTAACCAGGTACGATTTTCTAAACTCTTCTTATGTTGTTAAGACATTGGGGACAATGTCTCATTTAAGTTTGGGGGAGGAGAATAGTTAATTGTATCTTGTTATTATTGTTTTATTTCTTATATCTTGTTCTTATTATTTTATATCTTATTGTTTTATTTTTAGTTAAAATTTTTCGAAAAAGCCAAAAATTGAAAATTTTACGAAAACCAAAAAAATATTTTGTATTTTTGTGTTTTTATTTGATTAATCAGGTGAAATTGGTGTGAGATAGTTGTGTAAGGAATTTCCATTCCTCAGACGTATCTCAACCTATTTCGGAGTAAGTTAATTTTTGTTTATTTCCTTTTAAATTATTTAATTTGTGAATTCTTCATAAAATTGACTAAAATGAATCTTTATATACTCAGTTGACAGGTATTATCAGCATACATGGTAATATACAGACATGAGATGTAATTGAAAAGTTTGTAATATTCAGTGCTCTAGTTTAATTGGAGGAAGCATCTATAAAAAGCGATGGAGTAAAAAAAATTCTGAGATCCGAGAGTTATTAAGTCTGTAAGGGTGTTTTAACACCTAGTGCCCTAAAACCAACTGGTTTGGGAGTCACTGAATCAAAGCTCGCTACATGGATCAAAGATGTTGCAATATATATATATATATATATATATCTGAAGTCTGAGTAATAAGTCCGTAGAGGTATCTTAACACCTAGTGCCCTAAAACCAACTGGTTTGGGAGTCATTGGCCCAAAGTCCGCTACATAGAAGAAATATATTGTATATAATTAAAAAAAAATCAAAAAAAAAAAAGTATTCCATTGCTTAAAAAATGTGTGAATTCTGATAAAATTTTAGGACAAAAATATTACTCTCTTCTCAACTACACACGTGACTATTGTGGGCAAAATGAGTTGATTAATATTTTGTTGATTGTGTATATGGAGAATGGTAAAAATTATCGGAGAATTTACTTATTCGGTAATTTAAAAAGAAACAAAAACAACTATTGACTTGGATTAGAAGTTTCATCTGTTTAGTCACTAACTTCTTTATTCTCATTTCTCTTGTCTTTTTTCTTTTGTGTGCATTAGTTTTATTATTTTTTACTTTTGTAAAACGTTTGGGTATCGTTGCTGTAAGCCGTCACGAGACTACAACTCGTCCACTAGGGACACCTATGGGTTTAAAGGCTTGTTGCATATGCTAAATGCAACCGTGATCCCTACGAAAGTGGCTTAGTTTAATTTTAATTGTTTCTTGTATTTTATTTTGTTGTTTTGCTCGAGGACTAGCAAAATGTTAGGTTTTGGGGTGTGATGCTCGAAAAATTTATCAATATTTATTGCCCCTTTTACTTAATATTTTGTTTAGTTTTCTCGGTTTGATGAACGTTTTGATGTGTTTTAGTTTATTTTGCAGATAAAATAATATTGGGACTCAATGAAATTATTTAGAACGAAATGTGGCTCAAATAAGGGGAAAAAATTGGACTTGACATATTAATTTTGGAGATTAGAAACTTGAAGGGCGTTCTAACGAAGTGCTAGTATCGGAAATTCCACCAAATTTGTTGAAACATCCGTAAGTGTATTATGCGTAATTATTAAAGTCATTTTCAAAGCATAAAAATAAATAAATAAATAAAAAATAAAAATAGTCAAGCTCCCACCAAACATGATAGAAAATAATAATGGATTTGGTGGAGCAATTAGTGGAGCAATTAATAATGGATTTGGTGGATGATTTGATGGAGGTAAAATTTTACCTATAAATACCAAGCCATTTCATTTGTAAATTCATACTTTTTTCTTTGAAATTCCTTAAGAATACTAAGAAGATTGTATATTGTTTGTTTATTTACAGCTTTCAGTAATTAATTTCCGTTTTCGCACTTTCTTTTCTTTTCTTTTCAGTTTTTACTTTCCGCAATTTACTTTTACGCACATTACTTTTCCTTCTTTACTTTTTAAATTTTTACTTTTCAAGCAATGATGAGGTAACTCCCCCTTGCTGGGGTAAAATGTAAATCTTTTATTATTTCTATTTAGATTAATCTCCCCTGATTATAATATAATAACTATTTAAAATCTGACTTAACGAGGATACTACCATATTGGTCGGTTGGTAAATAATTATAAATTTGTTTTAACCTGACTAAGCATGGATACCGCCTGATTGGTCGGTTGGTAACTAATTATTAATTTGACTTAATCAGGATACCGCCTATATGGCTGGTTGGTAATTATCACGCAAAGTTCATATTATATTAAGAGAGATATCTAAAATAGTAGTAATAAAAGTGGATCATTTGACCTCAGCATTTTCTTTATTGTACTTTTACTTTATATACTTTCAGCATTTACTTTCCAGTAATTTACTTTCCAGTAATTTAATTTCCAGCATTTACTTTCCAGTAATTTAATTTCTAGCATTTACTTTATGTCTTTTCTTTTATTTATGTTTTTACTACCCGTAAATATGTGTCGTAACTAAGCCAGTTATCTTGGGTTGTGATGAAATCCAATATCACCGGTTTATAAAGGGTTAAATTATAGTTTGGGTAATATAAATATTTATTTATTGAGCCTTAATCCTAATGCTTTTTATTAACTGGCCATTAATAAAATTGAACTGGTAAACTTAAAATGAACTTGGAAAAGAGATTTTAGATTAAAGACCTTAAACTCAATAGCCCATGATCTTCCTTGAGGATAGATAACCCCTTAATAGATTTCTTTACATGATAGAAATATACCTGTCGGGCGGGGGTAGCCATAATTGGAACTTAATCTTAATGAATTCAGATAACTTGGTTAACATAGGAATATGATTAATTGGGTTATACTGGGTATTTGTATTTGACCATCGGAAGATGCTTTTACATAATTTCGTGTTCCAGGTTAATAAACCAATATATTACACAAACGTAAAATAACCACTTCATCTTTTAAAAAGATATTGGAAGGATTCACAACCCTTGATAGTCTTAAAAATTTGAATTTTCTTCAATCTACTTTCAAGCAATTAATTTACTTGTTTTAATTTTAAAGCCACCATCCAATCAAACAATCAATCCATTAGATACTTGTAAACATTTAACTTCATAAATTGATAACAAAAGGTTTTAAGTCCACGTAGGATCGATACTTTTTATACTACTTGAACGATATGTGCGCTTGCATTATACGCGTGTGATTACGCCTGTCAGCAACCGATAGAGATTTTGATATTCTTCGCAGAATACATTTAACCATTACCATAGATAATCCTTTATCATCAACCTTACCAACCATTACCATATACCCTCAATGTAGTAGTGATACCAAGCCCGCTTCAAAATCCATTTCCAACCGTATTATAAAAATCATAACCTTGATGCAACACCTATCACTACTTAAATACTTAATGTGTTATGCATGTTGAATATAATGCAATGAAATTGAATAGTAAATTTAGTAATAGAAAACAACCATCACATTATTCATAGCAAAAATACATGAACATAATAAACCTAATCCACACCAATACCGTTCAATAAGCACACCAAACATACCATTCAATTCATATATATTAGTCATGCGGTACAGTTGGCAAATTACTCTACGAGAATTTCGCTCAGTGTACCTAGTTCGTTAACGTGCTCTAGAAATATGCAACATATCGAGTGATTAAAATATACTCATATAATTTTGTATCCCTATTATTATTTTTTTTTTTTTGTATTTTATATATATACTTATATCCTGCTATCCATTTATTATTATTATTATTAGTGTATACATAAGCCAACGTATGAGTATGCATTCTTCCTACTGCCAAGCATATAATTATTCATTATTAGTACGGAATATTTTATTTCACTATTTATTATGATTGCATATATATACTTATTTATATTTATACAAACATAAATATATATATTCAATTAATTAATTAATTAATTATTTCATTTATTCATTTTATTTTTTTAAATTAGGTTGGGAATCATCATCAGCTCATAATGTTCGTGTCCTCATTCACAATTGAATTTTGAAGGCTATGTAACGATCGGTAGTTTAGTACTATACGTTGTAAGTACTGTGGTATTGTTGGACGAAGATAATATAAAATAAAATATGTTGAGACTCTAATATGTTCATGAGATGACTTTGGGGACAATCGGTAAATTTCTCAAAGTCCCGGGACGGGACTGTACCATGTTTTCTTTGGACTGCCCATAGTATTTGGGGCGTAACTGTTTCATACAATCTCCGATTTTTATGAATTTTATATCGTCGGAAAGCTGAGATCGAGACCTACAACTTCCGCATTGAATATTTTCCCAAATTCGGACCAGAAGCGGGTAAAAAACGTGAGTCAAATACGAATGAATAGTAATTTCGGGGTTAAAAAGAGAAAACTAAAACTTTCTACATTTTTCTACACACTTCCACAAATTACAAAATATCTAAGGCACCCCCCACTATATAAGTGTGAACTATTCACAAATTACAAATTTTGGGAAAGAAATAAAAGGTGAAAAAATGTGAAAGAGAAAGAAAGAGAAAAGGAGAAAGGAGAAAGAAAAGAAGAAGCGTGACCGTGAGAAGAAAAAATAGGGAAGAAGAAAGTAAAGAAGAAGGAAAAGAAAGAAAAGAAGAGGGAAGATGGAAGCTGTCATGGAGGATGAAGAAAATGAAGAGAAGGAGAGATAATAAAACTTGACCCAAATTTTGAGATTTTGATTTTGGTGATTCTAGTGATATGGTAATGATAATAACATGTTTGGGGTTCTAATTGATGAGAATATGAGCTTGGATTGATTATTGTGTGATTTGATATGTGGATCATGTTGGACAATTATGACACATAACGTCACTATTTGTAAAAGACATTGTGTTTGTACAAATTAACTATGTGACAAAGGAAATTGCTATTTTATCATTTTGTAATTGGATTACTTGGATATATATTGTTGGACAGTTATGACCTATAGCGTCACTATTTGTACAGATCATGGTGTTGTTGTACAAATTAACAATGTGACAAAGGAAATTTCTCTTTTATCATTTGTGATTAGATCACCAATATGTATAAATGATGAAAGGCCCATATGATTAGTTCCTGGATTGAGATGATATGAAACAGTATAAATCCACGAAGGTTTAATCATTAAATATCCATAGTCAGAGTATTATCGAGATTGGACATCGATAATGCGGAAAAGACTAGTATTACACTTGTGCGCGTTGTGAGAGCATAACGACATAGTTCTCATATATTTGGGTATAGGATACTCATGCAAGTGTAGTAGGAGGTTTTGTTTTACCAATGGTACGGAAAACAGCTTCGCTCTGGATAGACCCCTCGGAATTCCATTGGTAGTATGACTATGTGTCTATGGAAGTCCGAATTAGGGTAGGTGTATTTGGTCTTAACATGAGACTTGCACCGCTAATACTTGCGACAATCAATATACTTTGGTTTTGGTCATCCAGGGCTTTAACAGGTTTCTGTGTACGCCTCTTCTGGGTATATTGAGAATCGTAGTGTATTGGGTGTGATGTCGAGATGGAAGTATCACTCCAGTCATAGTGGAGATGATGATCACGTAGGATACGATACTGGTTCTCTTATGTACTGCAGTCATCGGGATAATATGACTAGGTCATGATTATCCGATTATAGAGACTAGTTACCAGAGATCCAATATGTGCTTCGTACAGGGCAGACACATTTCCAGCCTCAGGCCTTGCACGTGACATCTGATGCTGGATCGAAATACGCAATACTACGTATACTACGCCTGATATAGATCACATATTCCTGTAAGAATATTTTTGGAGAATTGGGTAGGCATGTCGATTTGCTAGAAGCCAATCTTGTCTTGTAAATTGGTACAAACGTAGTACTAGGTACTTACGTGATCGGATAGTCCGACGACCGGATTTACTGCCAACATATCCGGGGATCTCATGGGTCGCTTCCCGAAGATTCACCGATGACGTATGACTCACACTTTATTAATCTGGGATTAATTAGATGAGAGAGAAAATTAATCTGGGATTAATTACAGAGATATTTTATGTGGGATAAAATATTAATTAAATAGAGAGAACGATTAATTTGGAATTAATCGATAAAAAAATTTATTCGATATATTATACGAAATTGGATTTCGACGCGGAATTGAAATTAGATTTTAATTCGGGCGAACGAGTTAATTTAGAATTAATTCGTTAGCGATGTGAATAGTGATTTTGCTAGGCATAATTATTTAATTACGTCGCGACGAAAAATTCGTTAATTTGGAATTAGCGAACCCGAGCCCGGGTGTATTTGCGGGCGCACTCGTATTGCGAATTTAAGTGCGGCCCACAAGTCACATCTAGCGTCAAATCACTAGTCAATCAAGTGATGGAAGTCACATCACTTTGAGTGAAGTGATGTTTGTCATCATTGATTGATGTGAATAATGACATGAGTGGTTGATGGCATTTATGGCCATTTTGGCTCCAAATCTTGGTTTGACTTTTGAAAAGCCAAATACCAAATTTTGGTATATTTTTTTTTTGATTTTTGGAAAATCAAATAAGTGTGTATTAGATACATAAACCTAAAAACAACACAATACTACTCTCTCTCTCCCTTACACGGTTTTAGAAACCATATCTCCCTTCTCTCATCTCTCTCGGCTTTAGGCCATTTTTCTTCTTCCATTTTCTGGTTTGACCGAATTAAGGAGAAGCAATATGGTGATTTTTGTGGCAAAAATTACCAAGTGCTAGCACACAAATGAGGACATACAAAGGTGATTGGGAACCACACTTGTGAGCTTGGAATCACAACACAAAAGCTTGGAGCTTGGAGCTTGGAGATGGCCAAATTTCTTGGAGCTCAAATCAGCCCACTGCCGAGCACCAAGAGGACCATTGCCGTGAGCTTCTTCTACCTTGGAGGAAAATATTTTCTTCGTCGCATCCAATCCGATCAATGTAAGTATGATTTCGCCATACTTCTTGATGTATTCGCATGTTGTTTTTTGCTTGATAATGATCCTTGGAACCTTAGAGAAACCCAACAATGGTATCTTGAGCCAATATTGAGCATGAAACTTTTTAGGGTTAAAATTGAGTAAAATCAATTTGAGCATGATTTGATGAAATTGTTTGATTGAGTATGCTTAAATGATGTTTAATTGAAGTTTGATTGGATCACTTTCATGAAAAATTGGATTGGATCATTTTTCCCCAAAAATTGAGGCTTGGCCGAATGGTACCCTAATTGTGGCTCTTGGTGATTTTTGATTTTGGACAATTGGATATGTTTGAAATGCATGGGATATATTAATTTGTGGTTTAATTGGATTGAAAACAAAATTGATTTAAAATTATCCCCATTGCCGAGAGCTACATAAGCATGAAATGGGTTTGATTTGTTTCAATGTGTTGGACATGGATTGAACATGATGAGCAATTAATTGTGTAAATTGATGTTTTAGAAATGTTAATTTGGGTGATTAATTATGGCATTACACTTTGAGTAATTAAATTGTGAAATTGGAATTTTGGAATTTAATTATGTTGGGCCAAATTTGGAATGGGCTTGTAAAGTTGTAATTGGGCTTTAATGGGCTTGGTTGTACCAATATGGGTTTAGGCTAAATTGGTTGGATCCAATTGGGCCCAAAACCATATCCATAAAGTCCAATTATGACTAATGGACCTTAATACTTTAAATGGGCCTAAATTGGTTTCTAGGCATATAAGAGTGATTCCTTAAATGGGCTTTGGTAATTGGGTTTGACCCAAGTTGACCAAAAGTCCATGCCTTAAGAAATTAATTAAAAGCCCATTGGACTTTAAATTAAATTAACATTGGATGTTAATCGGGCTTTGAGACCCTTAACGATTAGATTTGGAATCTTAGTCGTAAGAGTTCGTTAATAAAGTGTAATATTTAATTTGGAATTAAATAGTGAATTAGTATTAAATACATATTAAATTGGATTTTATGTTGTAGTTTAATTTAATTAAGGAATTCGTACTTTGAGTACTTATTCGCAAAACGAGTTTGAATCACGCAAAATCAAATCGTTGTTTGAACATTGGATGGTCATTAATTATCAGATTAATTAATTGGATTAGATTGATTGATAACATGCTTGTGTGAATACATGGTTGCGATGCATGAATAATGTATATGAGATGGATATTAGATGGGTGTGGCAATTTTGGAAATTGTTGTAATAAATTTAGAATTTATTAATTGGACCTGCGTGTCCAGCCTATTACCTCCTTACTCTTTGTATTTCTCTTCTTACCTATTCCCCTCAATGTAAATGAGGTTTCTTTAGAAGTGTTATGTAACGGGTAGAAGCAATACTTGTGCTAGCGGGATAGAGGAAATGGAGAGATTTGTTCTAGGAACAATATGTTAAAGTATCCATCCGCATATCATTATTATTTTATTTAAGCGCCTTATTATGTGTTTAGAATGCATGTTTAAGGGTGTATGATGATGAGACCTTAACAAAGATAATAAATTGGTTGCCAATTTGCACGCGAAAAACCCTCAAACCATATTAAGCATTTTTCCTTCCATTGAGTGATTCTTACTCAAGATCCAAGACTGGTATTGGTTTGTTGGCCAAAGTCAAGGCCTTTGTCCGTCGAGGATGTGTTTGCATCATGAAAGCTTTGTTCCATATCGGTGTCTTGTCCAAGTTGTGATTTGTTGGCCAAAGTCAAGATCACTTCTTGTCCATGACATTGATTACGAAGCTTTCCATGGTCAATGGGTTCCGCTTAACTGGGATCACTAAGTTTGTTGTGTCAAAGCCAAGGCTTAGTTGATTCAGAGGAAAAAGGTTAGGCAATATATTGGGTATATTGGCATATATAAGATATATGTTTCAGACTTGGATGTCCACCTACTGGATCTAGGAATTGGATGAGATCCAATTGATCTTAGAGATCTACCTAGTTAATTATCATACAATTTGTTGGCCAAAGTCAAGATTGTGTGTTATTTAACGGGATCCTAGCCCACTAGGAAACAAGGTTTCCCGAGTACTCCACAGAGGGTTAGAGGCTCGCCGAAAAAGAGTGAGAGGCAAGTATTAAATTTGCAATATTCGTTTAGTAACTTGCCATACGCGCTCATTTCAAATTATTTCATAAAATAAATTAATATATTAGTTGGACTAATATTTAACATCGTTTTAATAAACTGTTGGACTGTATTCAAACTATTCAATTAATAGTTGATTTTATAATTGGATTATAGTAATCAATATAATTGAACTTAATCTATTAAATTATAGTTGATTATATAGTTGGACTATAGTAATCATTATAATAAATAGTACATAAAATCGTTGATTAAATAGTTGGACTATTAGAATCAAGATAATTGAAAGATTGGTGTTTAAAACATAATCCTGGGTGAAAATGTATTTAGACGACTTTAATTTTTAAATTGGGAATAAATTTCAGGATGGTCCTGGAAACTAATAAGTTACTTTATTTGATAAAATAACATATTAGGCCTAAGCCCGGAGTTAAGCAAATAGTAGAGCATGATATTTGAATATTCATGTGATGATAACTTTAGTGCTTAATCCATTATGCTTGCCAAATAGACTCCTTAATTTCTTAGTCAGAACTAAGGATTAGATCCTTAAAGTATGATAATGAAATTGAAGGATCTTCATAGATCTATCTTTAGATCTTAGAAGTACAAAATCGCAATAGAAAACTCTTGGAGAGTTAATGGCTATACTCAAGGAGACAAAGCCAAAGTTTACAATAAGGCAAGAAGCGCAAGGCGCATCTTACTTCGACATTCTAGAAGGCCAAGGCTTGGCCAAAGGCTTCTGGGTGTGGAAAAGGGGCAAAGGCAAAGTCATTATAATCTTCTAGGAAGACAAAAGACATATCCCAAATGTCTGCCTAAAATGTGGCAAACGGGGTCACTGAAGCGTGACTGTTGTATGGACAAGGCAGACATGAAGGAATTGAAGAGGGGCAAGGCTCCGGCTTCAAATATGTTAGTCATAAATATGTTCACTACTAGTATTAAAATTGGATTTTAGATACTAAGTGAGGTATATAAATATGTACTGGTGTGCAGAATCTGCTGATAAGCAGGATACTGACTTCAGATGAGATTGATCTGCGAATCGGAAACGGGACGAGAGTCGCTGTTTTAACCGTAGATACCTAAGTTTAGGAACTACCCTTCAGGTGTGTACTTAAATTAGAAAAATGTTACAATGTAACTAGTTTGACTAGATACATTATCTCTATATCAGGGTTTAATCCGTTGCGGATATACCTTTATATTCTAGACCACTAAAGTGTTTTATTATATAAAGATGATATTGAGATAAACACATTAGATGTGAATAACATTATTTATATTTTGAATATAAATAAATCTCAAACGTACAACATGACAAACAAATAGCTCAAACTGAATAAATCAGTTGAGACTTATAAGTGGCATTGTTGTCTGGGACATAATTAAACAAGACTCGTATATCCACACTTTCGAAGAGTGGGTACTAGGACAAATTTGACTCCAATCAAATAAAGTCTACGAATCTAGTTTATTGGGCAAAATGCCTAAAACACTATTTACTTGGTAAAAGTGCTAGTGCCACCGATCTGTTAGCCCTTATTCATAGTGACGTTAGTGGGCCCAAATCTAGCTAGGCTAGAGGTGGATATGAATGTTTCGTGACTTTTACGGATGTAGCATCGCGTTATGGTTATGTGTTTCTTTTGAAACACGAATCGAAAACTTTTAGAGTTTCGACATGAAGTAGACAAACACGAAGTAGACAAGCAGACACATTTCCAGCCCCAGGCCTTGCACGTGACATCTAATGCTGGATTGAAATACGCAATACTACGTATACTACGCCTGATATAGATCACATATTCCTTTAAGAATATTTCTGAAGAATTGGGTAGGCATGACGCTTTCCTAGAAGCCAACATTGTCTTGTAAATCGGTACAAACGTAGTACTAGGTACTTACGTGATCAGATAGTCCGACGACCGGATTTACTGCCAACATATCTGGGGATCTCATGGGTCGCTTCCCGAAGATTCACCGATGACGTATGACTCGCACTTTATTAATTTGGGATTAATTAGATGAGAGAGAAAATTAATCTGAGATTAATTACGGAGATATTTTATCTGGGATAAAATATTAATTAAAGAGAGAGAACGATTAATTTGGAATTAATCGATAAAATAATATATTCGATATATTATACGAAATTAGATTTCGACGCGGAATTGAAATTAGATTTTAATTCGGGCGAACGAGTTAATTTAGAATTAATTCGTTAGTGACGTGAATATTGATTTTGCTAGGCATAATTATTTAATTACGTCGCAACAGAAAATTCATTAATTTGGAATTAGCGAACCCGAGCCCGGGTGTGTTTGCGGGCGCACTCGCATTGCGAATTTAAGTGCGGCCCACAAGTCACATCTAGCGTCAAATCATTAGTCAATCAAGTGATGGAAGTCACATCACTTTGAGTGAAGTGATGCTTGTCATCATTGATTGATGTGAATAGTGACATGAGTGGTTGATGGCATTTATGGCCATTTTGGCTCCAAATCTTGGTTTGACTTTTGAAAAGCCAAATACCAAATTTTGGTATTTTTTTTTTGATTTTTGGAAAATCAAATAAGTGTGTATTAGATACACAAACCTAAAAACTACACATTACCACTCTCTCTATCCCTTACACAGTTTTAGAAACCCTCTCTCCCTCTTCTCATCTCTCTCGGCTTTAGGCCATTTTTCTTCTTCCATTTTCTGATTTGACCGAATTTAAGGAGAATCAATATGGTGATTTTTATGGCAAAAATTACCAAGTGCTAGCACACAAATGAGGACATACAAAGGTGATAGGGAACCACACTTGTGAGCTTGGAATCACAACACAAAAGCTTGGAGCTTGG
This sequence comes from Zanthoxylum bungeanum, assembly GCA_019454045.1. Classification (NCBI taxonomy): domain Eukaryota; kingdom Viridiplantae; phylum Streptophyta; class Magnoliopsida; order Sapindales; family Rutaceae; genus Zanthoxylum; species Zanthoxylum bungeanum. The sequence goes on from SKCR01047441.1 coordinate 17,623, forward strand.
AGATGGCTAAATTTCTTGGAGCTCAAATCAACCCACTACCAAGCACCAAGAGGACCATTGCCGTGAGCTTCTTCTACATTGGAGGAAAAGATTTTCTTCATCGCATCCAATCCGATCAATGTAAGTATAATTTCGCGTACTCCTTGATGTATTCGCATGTTGTTTCTTGCTTGATAATGATCCTTGGAACCTTAGAGAAACCCAACAATATAAATGATAAAAGTCCATATTATGGACACACGCACAGAGATAGGCGATGTTGTCCGGGCTCGCGGCCCGTTGGGAGTACGGAGTAGCCCGCGGGGGACTAAACCAGAGAATAAAGGAGTCGCCACCCAGTGTGAACTGGGAAATGATTTAAGGTCGCACTTACCCATCGCAAGGGAAGACCTCAAACCGTTGGGTTCGGAATGGTCCCCTACTTATGCCAGTTGTAATGAACAGGTTTACGGAATGATATAACCAAGTCTTATACAACACATGCAAGTTAATTCAAATTATATACAAGTTTGTACACCCATAAATATAAATAAAAATGAAAGAAAAAGCATAATTCCACAAGTATATTAAACAAAGAAGCGCTATAATGTAAATTAATAATAACAGTAAAAGCCTTGATATTAAAGAGAGATAAGTAAACAATGATGCAAAAAGAAATAACCAAAGAGGAAAACATGCATAAAATATGATGAAATAGTCTGTCTAGTGTGTGTGCATTCATGTAGCATCCGAGAACGCGTTCAAACGGAGTGAGGCAAAATGCATGCGTTCATGTAGCATTCGGAAACGCGTTCGAACGGGATTATAAAAATGACATCTACAATGACATAAACACCATGCATGAATGTTTCTCAAGTGGTACGTGAGTTGTATCCCAAGTACACACCGCACTACCGTCCATTCGGATTCGGCTACGAAATTTATGTCTGGGTTTCTATCCGATATACCACAAGACGCAACACTCAAGCATTAACACAATGCAATAATGGAAATAAACGTAAAGTGACGCGACAAAATAAATAAAGATAACTAGTGGAATGAATACGAAATGATAACTAAAAAAGCAATAGAAAGGCGTATGAAGAACAAAATAATTTCGAATTCTGAAGATTTCATGACCGAATTTGATGAAACATCTGTAAGTGTGTTATCTGTAATTATTAAATTCATTTTCAAAGCATAAAAATAAATAAATAAATAAATAAAAAATAAAAATAGTCAAGCTACCACCAAACATGATAGAAAATAATATGGATTTGGTGGAGCAATTAGTTGAGCAATTAATAATGGATTTGATAGAGGTAAAATTTTATCTATAAATACCAAGCCATTTCATTTGTAAATTCATACTTTTTTCTTTGAAATTCCTTAAGAATACTAAGAAGATTATATCTTGTTTGTTTATTTACAGCTTTCAGTAATTAATTTCCGTTTTCGCACTTTCTTTTCTTTACTTTTCAGTTTTTACTTTTCGCAATTTACTTTTACGCACATTACTTTTCTTTCTTTACTTTTTAAGTTTTTACTTTTCAAGCAATGATGAGGTAACTCCCCCTTGCTGGGGTAAAATGTAAAGCTTTTATTATTGCTATTTAGATTTATCTCCCCTAATTATAATATAATAAATATTTAAAATCCAACTTAACGAGGATACCGTCATATTGGTCGGTTGGTAAATAATTATAAATTTGTTTTAACCTGACTAAGTATGGATACCGCCTGGTTGGTCGGTTGATAATTAATTATTGATTTGACTTAATCAGGATACCGCCTATATGCCTGGTGGTAATTATCGTGCAAAGTTAATATATTATATTAAGGGATATATCTAAAATAATAGTAATAAAAGTGGATAATTTTACCTCAGCAATTTCTTCATTATACTTTTACTTTATTTACTTTCAGCATTTACTCTCCAGTAATTTACTTTCCAGTAATTTAATTTCCAGCATTTACTTTCCAGTAATTTAATTCCTAGCATTTACTTTATGTCTTTTCTTTTATTTAAGTTTTTACTACCCGTAAATATGTGTCGTAACTAAGCCAATTATCTGGGGTTGTGATGAAATCCAATATCACCGGTTTATAAGGGGTTAAATTACAGTTTGGGTAATATAAATGTTATTTATTGAGCCTTAATCCTAATACTTTTTATTAACTGGCCATTAATAAAATTGAACTGGTAAACTTAAAATGAACTTGGAAAAGAGATTTTAGGTTAAAGACCTTAGAATCAATAGCCCACGATCTTCCTTGAGGATAGATAACCCTTTAATAGATTTCCTTACATGATAGAAATATACTTGTCGGGCGGGGGTAGCCATAATTGGAACTTAATCTTAATGAATATGATTAATTGGGTTATACTGGGTATTTGTATAACTTGGTTAACATAGGAATATGATTAATTGGGTTATACTGGGTATTTGTATTTGACCATCGGAAGAGGCTTTTACATTATTTCGTGTTCCAGGTTAATAAACCAATATATTACACAAACGTAAAATAACCACTTCATCTTTTAAAATGATATTGAAAGGATTCACAACCCTCGATAGTTTTATAAATTTGAATTTTCTTCAATATACTTTTAAGCAATTTATTTACTTGTTTTAATTTTAAAGTCACCATCCAATCAAACAATCAATCCATTAGATACTTGTAAACATTTAACTTCATAAATTGATAACAAAAGGTTTTAAGTCATCGTGGGATCGATGCTTTTTATACTACTTGAACGATACGTGCGCTTGCGTTATATGCGTGTGATTACGCTGGTCAAGTTCTTAGCGCCTTGCTGGGGACTTATTTATATTTCACTATTAGTTTTGGGGTTGGATACTTTACTTGTTTCTAATTTCTTTTTACTTATTGTTTTTGTTTTCTTGTGTTTCAGGTTCTCAGAAACTACATGAGGCAAACCAGAAGCTTTGAAATCCGACCGCTTGACCCAGAAATTGAAAGAACCATCAGATAGTTGAGAAGGGAAATACAAGAAAGCCAAGAAGCAATCAACAACATGGAACCTAAACCTTTGCACGTTGCACCACCAATTCCTATTCGAGACAGAACCATTCCGGTGGTTGACGGCCGCATTTCCTGTATTGTACTTCCTCCCTTACTAGCAAATGAGTGTGACATCAAAACATGCATTCAGATGATTTAGCAGTCAGTACAGTTTGGGGGGAATGCATTGAAGATCCTAATGCCCACATCAGTAAGTTCCTGGAAGTTTGCGGCACTTTCAATTACAACATAGCATTAGAAGAAGCAATGATACTGCGAGTTTTTCCATATTCCTTGAAAGACAGAGCAAAAGCTTGGCTACAGTCACTACCAGCATGTTCCCTCACAACTTGGAACACTCTAGCCACTAAATTCCTTGCAAAGTACTTTCCACCAACCAGAACGGCTAAACTGAGAAATGACATCACATCCTTTGTACAACTTGACTCGAAAACTCTCTACGAAGCTTTGGAAAGGTACAAAGATTTTCTCCGGAAATGTCATCACCGTGAGATTCCAAAATGGCTTCAAGTCAAAACTTTCTATAATTGACTTTCTGGATTGATGAGAACCACAATTGATGCTGCTGCTGGAGGAGCTTTGATGGAAAAAGGAGAAGATCAAGCCTGGGAATTAATCGAAGAAATGGCTAACAACAATTCATTGTGGCCAACAGAAAGGAGCATGATTCAACGAATTGCAGGAATTTATGAAGTTGGAGCTAACTCAGCAGTGAATACTAAGTTGGAGCAAATGTGCAAAAGCCTGGAAACACTTAGCACGCAAGTTGTAAACATCGCCAGAGCCACAAGTTCACCATATGGAGGATCACCAGAGCCAAACCAACATGAAGAAATGGTGAACTATGTCAACAATTTCAACAGACATGGGAACAATCCATATTCCAACACCTATAACCCAGGGTGGAGGAATCATCCTAATTTTTCGTAGAGCAACAATTCAGGGCAAAAGAACATTCCACCACATGGATTTTAAAAGCAAAACAAAAGCCAAGAGTTTGAAAAAGAACCAAAAATGAAAGAATCGATTGCAGAGATATTCAAAAAGCAACAAGCAGCATATGATGCTATTTTTCAAAGCCAATCTACTTCCATCAAAGCACTGGAAAATCAAATTGGACAACTGGCCAATGCTCAGAGTTACATACCGCTAGGGAACCTTCCTAGCAACACAGAACAAAATCCAAGGAACCGAGGGAATGAGCAATGCCAAGCCATTACTTTGAAAAGCGGTACTGAAATCAATAAAGATGTTGGAATCAAGGCAACTATTGAAGAGGTTCCTAAAGATGCAGTTCCATAGATGGAGGAAAAAGAAGCAAAGGAAAAAGATCATGAAAAATTCACTACACCTCCACATTTTCCACAGCGTCTCCAGAAAAACAAACTAGACAAGCAGTTTGCTCGATTCTTGGAGGTGTTCAAAAAGTTGCACATCAACTTCCATTCGCAGAAGCGTTGGAAGAAATGCCCATCTATGTCAAATTCATGAAAGATATTCTTTCACGAAAGCAGAGATTGGGAGATTACGAGAAAGTAGCATTGACAGAAGAATGCAATGCAATCATTCAGAGGAAACTTCCCCTAAGTTGAAAGATCCTGGCAGTTTCACTGTCCCATGCACCATTGGAGAAAATTATATCCGTAAGGCTTTATGTGATTTAGGTGCAAGTGTTAATTTAATGCATTTTTTCTATTTACAGGAAACTGCAAATTGGAGAAGAAATGCCTACCTCAGTCTTTCTGCAACTTGCTGATCGAACGCTCGTATTTCCGAGAGGTGTAGTTGAGGATGTACTGGTCAAAGTTGACAAATTCATTTTCCCAGCAGATTTTATTGTCCTTGATATGGAGGAAGATGAAGACGTGCCAATAATCCTCGGGAGACCATTTTTGGCTACAGGTCGAACCATTATTGATGTACAGAAAGAAGAACTAACCATGAGAGAACATGACCAAAAAGTAACATTCAATGTTTTCAAGGACATGAATTTCCCAGATGATGAAAAGAAGGAGGAATGTTTCAAACTTGATGTGATAAATAATACCATCCAGAACTACAATACAATGCAAAGTTCTACTGAAAAACGTAAAGCATGTCAATTGCCTGTGGAGCCTGAAGATAAAGCATATTGCGCACTGAAGAAGCCAATTCATGCACTACAAACAACAGAAGAGAAACAGTTCCATCAGCTCAAAGAATTAGAGGAATTTCACATACAGCCTTTTGAGAATGCCAAACTGTACAAAGAAAAGGCCAAGAATAGACATGATGAGAAGTTAGTGCGCATACAACTGAAACCAGGGCATATGGTTCTGTTAAACAAGTCAAGCTTGAAACTCTTCCCATGGAAGCCAAAATCATGGTGGTCAGGTCCATTCTTAATCACCAAGGTCTTACCAGATATAGCCATTGAGTTACATGATCCCGACTCCAACAAAACATTCAAGGTTAAAAACAAGCGTGTCAAGCACTACTGGGGAGAATCAATTGAGTGATAAAAAGAAAGTGTCGCACTTTCAGATCCAGCATAATGTTTGGGCAGTCATGTTTAGCTGACGACATTAATTTAGCGCTAGCTGGGAGGCAACCCATGTAATTTTTGTATATATTCAAATTTGGTGTGTTTTATTTTTGTGTATTTAATTTTGCAGGTTAAGTCATTTCAGGATGGAAGAAGTTATCGCAAATCTTCACAAGCAATTTTCTTCTCTCCCTCAAAAATCTCTGATGAAAGTTTACAAAGCTCGCTTAGAACGGATGAGACTACTGATGATCAAAGGTATGCCTACTGACATTCTTTGGATTATTGAAGCACGGGTCCGATTGGCAGGTGAGTCATCTGACTCTTTTATTTCACATCGTCCTGGTTTAGGAAGAAGCACATATGCTAAAAAGAGAAGAGCCAAAAGAATGGGTGTTTGTTATAAATGTACTCGTATGACATGTAATACTCATTGTCGTTTTTTTGGGAATGATGTCTGATAACCGTGAAGATAAGATTAATTTCATTAGGGATGGCTTGAGTAAGGAGTCTTTGGATGACATATCAAAAACTCTTGAGACGCATACCAAACGATATGTATATCATGAATTTCGCATGTTATATACATAATTCCGTAAAGAAAGACAACAGTTAAGTCGGGAATCTGACTAAAAAAGACCATGTTTGCCAATTTATAAGAAAATTGGATGGGAAGCTTGTCCCTGACGCATAGACGTCAATCAAGCTGCTACTTTTCTTGTAAATATTATTTCTCTTTGTCTTTTCCTAATAATTGTGATTTGTTTTGTTTTTTCTTTTATTTTCTCTGACAGGATCCAGACTTTTTGATCTTTCACGATTTATTTTTCTGTTTAACTAATAATTGTCATCTGGCAGGTACTAGTGCTATTATTTTTACTCACCCTTTTCAGGTGTTATAAATTCAACTCATCATTGCACTCTTGAAGGCATCCAGAGCTAAAAGAGAAATACATAAAAATGGAAGCCACTTCAAGAAGATGAGTTGTAAATATATGTGTCTTTTGTGGTACTAGTGTTGGTACTAAACCACAATACGTAGCAGCAGCACATGAATTGGGTCGAGTCTTAGCCGAAAGAAACATGCACTTAGTATATGGCGGTGGCAATCTTGGACTAATGGGGATCATTTCAAAGGCCTTACAGGATGTAGGCAGTCAAGTTATGGGAATCATCCAAAAACCTTTGGCGGACGCGAATCTGATAGAACCATCGAACGGAGAGGAACTGATCGTGCCAGGTATGTCTGAACGACTGGTAGAAATGATTAACCGTGATGATGCTTTTATTGCTTTACCAGGAGGCTTGGGCACAATGGAGGAAATTTTTACTGTGTTATCTTGGGCGAACTTGAACATACACCAGAAACCGCCTGGACTGTACAACATTGATGGATTTTATGACTTTCTTTGTGTGTTTATTGATGATGCCCGAAGAAATGGGTTCGTGTCAAAGCTTGTAAGAGAACTCATCTTTACTGCCAGAACTGCACCAGATTTAATTGATCAAATCTTAGCCTTTGAACCTCAAATTGACCCCATTTTTCCAAGATAAACTGGTCCGATAATGATCATGGTAAGAGGCGTCAGATAAATCTAGATCTTAACCTTTAACTTTTCATTTAGATGTAGAATTTCAGCTAACCAGGTACGGTTTTCTAAACTCTTCTTCTGTTGTTTAAGACATTGGGGACAATGTCTCATTTAAGTTTGGGGGAGGAAAATAGTTAAATTGTATCTTGTTATTATTGTTTTATTTCTTATATCTTGTTCTTATTATTTTATATCTTATTGTTTTATTTTTAGTGAAAATTTTTCGAAAAAGCCAAAAAAATTGAAAATTTTTACGAAAACCAAAAAAATATTTTGTATTTTTGTGTTTTTATTTGATTAATCAAGTGAAATTGGTGTGAGATAGTTGTGTAAGGAATTTCCATTCCTGAGACGTATCTCAACCTATTTCGGAGTAAGTTAATTTTTGTTTATTTCCTTTTAAATTATTTAATTTGTGAATTCTTCATAAAATTGACTAAAATGAATCTTTATATACTCAGTTGACAGGTATTATCAGCATACATGGTAATATACAGACATGAGATGTAATTGAAAAGTTTGTAATATTCAGTGCTCTAGTTTAATTGGAGGAAGCATCTATAAAAAGCGATGGAGTAAAAAACAAATTCTGAGATCCGAGTTATTAAGTCTGTAAGGGTGTTTTAACACCTAGTGCCCTAAAACTAACTGGTTTGGGAGTCACTGAATCAAAGCTCGCTACATGGATCAAATATGTTGCAAATATATATATATATATATATATATATATATATATATATATATATATATATAATATATCTGAAGTCTGAGTAATTAAGTCCGTATAGGTATCTTAACACCTAGTGCCCTAAAACCAACTGGTTTGGGAGTCATTGGCCCAAAGTCCGCTACATAGAAGAAATATATTGTATATAAATTAAAAAAAAATCAAAAATAAAAAAAATCAAAAAAAATAAAAAATTATTCTATTGCTTAAAAATGTGTGAATTCTGATAAAATTTTAGGACAAAAATATTACTCTCTTCTCAACTACACACGTGACTATTGTGGGCAAAATGAGTTGATTAATATTTTGTTGATTGTGTATATGGAGAATGGTAAAAATTATCGGAGAATTTACTTATTCGGTAATTTAAAAAGAAACAAAAACAACTATTGACTTGGATTAGAAGTTAGTGCGCATACAACTGAAACCAGGGCATATGGTACTGTTAAACAAGTCAAGCTTGAAACTCTTCCCATGGAAGCCAAAATCATGGGTTTCAGGTCCATTCTTAATCACCAAGGTATTACCAGATAAAGCCGTTGAGTTACATGATCCCGACTCCAACAAAACATTCAAGGTTAAAAACAAGCATGTCAAGCACTATTGGGGAGAATCAATTAAGCGACAAAAAGAAAGTGTCGCACTTTCAGATCCAGCATAATGTTCGGGCAATAATGTCTAGCTGACGATGTTAAATTTAGCGCTAGCTGGGAGGTAACCCATGTAATTTTCGTATATATTCAAATTTGCTGTATTTTATTTTTGTGTATTTAATGTTACAGGTTAAGTCATTTCAGGATGGAAGAAGTTATCACAAATCTTCACAAGCAATTTTCTTCGCTCCCTCAAAAATCTCTGATGAAAGTTTACAAAGCTCGCTTGGACGGATGAGACTACTGATGATCAAAGGTATACCTACTGACATTCGTTGGATTATTGAAGCACGGGTCCGATTGGCAGGTGAGTCATCTGACTCTTTTTATTTCACATCGTCCTGGTTTAGGAAGAAGCACATATGCTAAAAAGAGAAGAGCCAAAAGAATGGGTGTTTGCTATAAATGTACTCGTATGACATGTAATACTCATTGTCATTTTTTGGGAATGGTGTCTGATAACCGTGAAGATAAGATTAATTTCATTAGGGATGGCTTGAGTAAGGAGTTTTTGGATGACATATCCAAAACTCTTGAGACGCATCCCAATGGATATGTGTATCATGAAATTCGCATGTTATATAAGAAAATTGGATGGGAAGCTTGTCCCTGACTAAAAAAGACCATGTTTGCCAATTTATAAGAAAATTGGATGGGAAGCTTGTCCCTGACGCATAGACGTCAGTCAAGCCGCTATTTTTCTTGTAAATATTATTTCTCTTTGTCTTTTCCTAATAATTGTGATTTGTTTTGTTGTTTTCTTTTATTTTCTCTCTGACATGATCCATACTTTTTGATCTTTCACGATTTATTTTACTGTTTAACTAATAATTGTCATCTGGCAGGTACTAGTGCTATTATTTTTACTCACCCTTTTCAGGTGTTATAAATTCAACTCATCATTGCACTCTTGAAGGCATCCAGAGCTAAAAGAGAAATACATAAAATTGGAAGCCACTTCAAGAAGACGAGTTGTAAATATCTGTGTCTTTTGTGGTACTAGTGTTGGTACTAAGCCACAATACGTAGCAGCAGCACAAGAATTGGGTCGAGTCTTAGCCGAAAGAAACATGCACTTAGTATATGGCGGTGGCAATCTTGGACTAATGGGGATCATTTCAAAGACCGCACAGGATGGAGGCAGTCAAGTTCTGGGAATCATCCAAAAACCTTTGGCGGAGGCAAATCTGATAGGACCATCGAACGGAGAGGAACTGATCATGCCAGGTATGTCTGAACGACTGGTAGAAATGATTAACCTTGTTGATGCTTTTATTGCTTTACTAGGAGGCTTGGGCACAATGGAGGAAATTTTTACCGTGTTATCTTGGGCGAACTTGAACATACACCAGAAACCACTTGGACTGTACAACGTTGATGGATTTCATGATTTTCTTTGTGTGTTCTTGATGATGCCTGAAGAAATGGGTTCGTGTCAAAGCCTGTAAAAGAACTCCTCTTTACTGCCAAAATTGCACCAGATTTAATTGATCAAATCTTAGCCTTTGAACCTCAAATTGACCCCATTTTTTCCAAGATAAACTGGTCCGATAATGATCGTGGTAAGAGGCGTCGGATAAATCTAGATCTTAACCTTTAACTTTTCATTTAGATGTAGAATTTCAGCTAACCAGGTACGGTTTTCTAAACTCTTCTTCTATTATTTAAGACATTGGGGACAATGTCTCATTTAGGTTTGGGGGAGGAGAATAGTTAAATTGTATCTTGTTATTATTGTTTTATTTCTTATATCTTGTTATTATTATTTTATTTGTCATTATTTATTTTTAGTCAAAACTTTTCGAAAAAGCCAAAAAATTGAAAATTTATACAAAACCAAAAAAATATTTTATATTTTGTGTTTTTATTTGATTAATTAGGTGAAATTGGTGTGAGATAGTTGTGTAAGGAATTTCCATTCCTGAGACGTATCTCAAGCTATTTCAGAACAAGTTAATTTTTGTTTATTTCCTTTTAAATTATTTAATTTGTGAATTCTTCATAAAACTGACTAAAATGAATCTTCATATGCTCAGTTGACAGGTATTATCAGCATACATGGTAACATACAGACATGCGTTGTAATTGAAAAGTTTGTAATAATCAGTGCTCTAGTTTAATTGGAGGAAGCATATATAAAAAACGATGGAGTAAAAAAAAAATTCTGAGATCCGAGTTATTAAGTTGTAAAGGTATTTTAACACCTAGTGCCATAAAACCAACTAGTTTAGGAGTCACTGACCCAAAGCTCCCTACATGGATCAAAGATGTTGTATATATATATATCTGAAGTCTGAGTAATTAAGTCCGTAGGGGTATCTTAACACCTAGTGCCCTAAAACCAACTGGATTGGGAGTCACTGGCCCAAAGCTCGCTAAATAGATGGAAGATATTGTATATGAATGAAAAAAAATAAAAATCAAAAAATAAAAAAAAAATCAAAACAAATTAAAAAAATTATTCAATTGCTTAAAAAATGTGTGAATTCTGATAAAACTTTAGGACAAAAATATTACTCTCTTCTCAACTACACTCATGACTATTGTAGGCAAAATGAGTTGATTAATATTTTGTTGACTGTGTATATGGAGAATGGTAAAAATATTGGAGAATTTACTTATTCGGTAATTTAAAAAGAAACAAAAACAACTATTCACTTGGATTAGAAGTTTCATCTGTTTAGTCACTAACTTCTTTATTCTCATTTTTCTTGTCTTTTTGCTTTTGTGTACATTAGTTTTATTATCTTTTTACTTTTGTAAAATATTTGTGGGTATCGTTGCTGTAAGCTCTCACGAGACTACAACTCGTCCACTAGGGACACCTATGGGTTTAAAGGCTTGTTGCATATGCTAAATGCAACTGTGATCCCTACGAAAGTGGCTTAGTTTAATTTTAATTTTTTCTTGTATTTTATTTTGTTATTTTGCTCGAGGACTAGCAAAATGTTAGGTTTTGGGGTGTGATGAGCGAAAAATATATCAATATTTATCGCCCCTTTTACTTAATATTTTGTTTAGTTTCTCGGGTTTGATGAACGTTTTGATGTGTTTTAGTTTATTTTGCAGATAAAATAATATTGGAACTCAATGAAATCATTTAGAACTAAATTTGGGTCAAATAAGAACAAAAAATTAGACTTGACATATTAATTTTGGAGATTGGAAACTTGAAAGGGCGTTCTAACGAAGTGCAGTTTCGGAAATTCCAATTTCGCTTAACTATCGTATTTTGGGCATAACTTTCTACTCCGATATTGGATTGAGATGATTCAAGTTCCAAATTAAATAAGTCGCAAAGCGCTACAACTTTAAAGAACAAAATAATTTGGAATTCTGAAGATTTCATGACAGAATTTTATGAAACATCTGTAAGTGTGTTATGTTTAATTATTAAAGTCATTTTCAAAGAAAAAAAAAATAGTCAAGCTCCCACCAAACATGATAGAAATTAATAATGGATTTTGTGGAACAATTAGTGGAGCAATTAATAATGGATTTGGTTGATGATTTCATGGAGGAAAAATTTTGCCTATAAATACCAAGCCATTTCATTTGTAAATTCATACTTTCTTCTTTGAAATTCCTTAAGAATACTAAGAAGATTGTATCTTGTTTGTTTATTTACAGCTTTCAGTAATTAATTTCCATTTTCACACTTTCTTTTCTTTATTTTTCAGTTTTTACTTTCCGCAATTTACTTTTACGCACTGTACTTTTCTTTCTTTACTTTTTATGTTTTTACTTTTCAAGCAATGGGGAGGTAACTCCCCCTTGTTGGGGTAAATTGTAAATATTTTATTATTTCTATTTAGATTAATCTCCCCTAATTATAATATAATAACTATATAAAATCTGACTTAACGAGGATACCGTCATATTGGTCGGTTGGTAAATAATTATAAATTTATTTTAACCTGACTAAGCATGGATACCGCCTGGTTGTTCGGTTGGTAATTAATTATTAATTTGACTTAATCAGATACCGCATATATGGCTGGTTGGTAATTATCACACAAAGTTAATATATTATATTAAGGGAGATATCTAAAATAGTACTAATAAAAATGGATCATTTTACCTCAGCATTTTCTTTATTGTACTTTTACTTTATTTACTTTCAGCATTTACTTTCCAGTAATTTAATTTCCAGCATTTACTTTGCAGTAATTTAATTTCTAGCATTTACTTTATGTCTTTTCTTTTATTTATGTTTTTACTACCCATAAATATGTGTCGTAACTAAGCTAGTTATCTGGGGTTGTGATGAAATCTAATATCACCGGTTTATAAGGGGTTAAATTATAGTTTGGGTAATATAAATGTTTATTTGTTGAGCCTTAATCCTAATGTTTTTTATTAAATGGCCATTAATAAAATTGAACTGGTAAACTTAAAATGAACTTGGAAAAATGATTTTAGGTTAAAGACCTTAGACTCAATAGCCCACGATCTTCATTGAGGATAGATAACCCTTTAATATATTTCCTTACAGGATAGAAATATACCTGCGGGCGGGGGTAGCCATAATTGGAACTTAATCTTAATGAATTCAGATAACTTGGTTAACATAGGAATATGATTAATTGGGTTATACTGGGTATATTTGTATTTGACCATCGGAAGAGGCTTTTACATAATTTCATGTTCCAGGTTAATAAACCAATATATTACACAAACGTAAAATAACCACTTCATCTTTTAAAAGATATTGGAAGGATTCACAACCCTGGATAGTTTTAAAATTTGAATTTTCTTCAATCTACTTTCAAGCAATTTATTTACTTGTTTTAATTTTAAAGCCACAATCCAATCAAACAATCAATCCATTAGATACTTGTAAATATTAACTTCATAAATTGATAACAAAAGATTTTAAGTCCTCGTGGGATCGATACTTTTTATACTACTTGAACGATATGTGCGCTTGCGTTATACGCGTGTGATTACGCCGGTCAGCAACCGATAGAGATTTTGATATTCTTCCCCAGGATACATTAGCCATACCATAGATAATCCTTTATCATCAACCTTACCAACCATTACCATATACCTTCCATGTAGCAGTGATACCAAGCCCGCTTTAAAATCCATTTCCAACCGTATTATAAAAATCATAACCTTGATGCAACACCTATCACTACTTAAATAGTTAATGTGTTATGCATGATGAATATAATGCAATGTAATTGAATAGTAAATTTAGTAATAGAAAACAACCATCACATTATTCATAGCAAAAATACATAAACATAATAAACCTAATCTACACCAATACCGTTCAATAAGCACACCAACATACCATTCAATTCACATATATTAGTCATGCGGTACAGTTGGCAAATTACTTACCTCTACGAGAATTTCGCACAGTGTACCTAGTTCGTTAAAGTACTCTAGAAATATACAACATATCGAGTGATTAAAATATACTCATATAATTCTGTATCCCTATTATTTTTATTATTGTCGTTTTATATATACACGTATATCTTGCTATCTGTTTATTATTATTATTAGTGTATACATAAGCCAACGTATGAGTATGCATTCTTCCTACTGCAAGCATATAATTATTCATTATTAGTACTGAATATTTATTTCACTATTTATTATGATTGCATATATATACTTATTTATATTTATACACACATAAATATATATATATATATATATTATATATATATTCAATTAATTAATTAATTAATTATTTCATTTATTCATTTTATTTTATTAAATTAGGTTGGGAATCATCATCAGCTCATAATGATTGGTGTCCTCATTCACAATTGAATTTTCAAGGCTATGTAACGACCGGTAGTTTAGTTACTATTACGTTATAAGTATTGTGGTATTGTTGGAGAAGATAATATAAAATAAATTATGTTGAGACTCTAATATGCTCATGAGATGACTTTGGGGACAATCGGTAAATTTCTCGAAGTCTCGGGACGGGACTGTACCATGTTTTCTTTGGACAGCCCATAGTATTTGGGGCGTAACATTTTCATAAAATCTCCAATTTTTATGAATTTCATATCGTCGGAAAGCTGAGATCGAGACCTAAAACTTTCGTATGGAACATTTTCCCAAATTCAGACCAGACGTGGGTAAAAAACGATAGTCAAATACGAATGAAAAGTAATTCGGGGTTAAAAAAGAGAAAACTAAAACTTTCTACATTTTTCTACACACTTCCACAAATTACAAAATATCTAAGGCACCCCCCACTATATCAGCGTGAACTATTCACAAATTACAATTTTTGGGAAAGAAATAGAAGGAGAAAAATGTGAAAGAGAAAGAAAGAGAAAAGAGAAAGGAGAAAGAAAGAAGAAGCATGACCGTGAGAAGAAAAGAGAGGGAAGAAGAAGGGGAAGAAAGAAAAGAAGAAGGAAAAGAAAGAAAAGAAGAGGGAAGGTGGAAGCTGTCGTGGATGATGAATGCATGCGTTCGTGTAGCATTCGGAAATGCGTTCGAACGGAGTGAGACAGAATGCATGCGTTCGTGTAGCATTCGGAAACGTGTTCGAACGAGATTATAATAAATGACATCTACAATGACATAAACACATGCATAAATATTTCTCAAGTGGTACGTGGAGTTGTATCCCAAGTACATACCGCACTACGTCCATTCGGATTCGGCTACAGAATTTATGTCTAGGTTTCCATCTGATATACCATAAGAGGCAACACTCAAACATTAACACAATGTAATAATGGAAATAAACGTAAAGTGACGCGACAAAATAAATAAAGATAACTAATGGAATGAATACGAAGCGATAAAGCAATAGAAAGGCGTATAACAAAATAAATAAAACAAAGGAAATGCGCGATGAAGAATACGATAAATAAATACATAACAAAAAGGAAAAATAATGGCAGAATAAAAGGAGAAGAGACGTGACCAAGAGACTTGGCCAACATCTATATGGGACCTCGTATGCCCGGTGGACGTATTTCACATCCAACCAAGCATACCTCATCCGGCACGACAAAATATAATGGTAAAGGCTGCCTTTAGGCATTTCCCGCAAATAGGGTGACCTAAAATCCGATGTAAGTAGTCCATGCGCACTAAATAACGATGAATAAATAAATAAAGGAATAATAAGAAATGAATAACGAAATAAAAGAAAAGAGATGCGACCAAGAGACTTGGCCGATATCTATATGGGATCTCGTATGCCCGGTTGGACTTATTTCATATCCAACCAATCATACTTCGTCCGGCGCATCAAAATATCATGGTAAAGGCTGCCTTTAGGTATTTCCCACAAATTGGGTGACCTTTAATCCGATGTAAGTAGCCCATGCGCACTAAATGATAATGATGAATAAATAACTAACGGAACAACAAGAAATGAATGACGGAATAAAATAAAAGAGATGCGACCAATAGACTTGGCCGACATCTATATGGGATCTCGTATGCCCGGTTGGACGTATTTCACATCCAACCAAGCATACCTCGTCCGACGCAGTGAAATATCATGGTAAAGGCTGCCCTTAGGCATTTCCCGCAAATGGGGGGACCTTTAATCCAATGTAAATAGCCATGCGCACTAACAATCAGCGATAAATAAATAAATAATGGAATAACAAACGGAAAGTACATAGCAGAATAATAAATACAGACAGTAAATGAACATAAAAAATAAATAACAAAAATATTAAAGAAATCAAATGTGACTAAGGGACTTGGCCGTTAGTGTGGGATCTTGCATGCCCGGTTGGACGCATTCCACGTCCAACCAAGCATACCGTGTCCTGGATAAGAAAACAAATATTAAAGAGAGTGCCCTCAGGTCTTACCTTTTAAGTTGCTTCTCGGAAGGGCGTTGAGACGTCGCCGGAAGGGTTAATGCTCCGTGGCTTTTCTGGTTCACTGGTTCAACATTTTTGTTCACAGTTTTGCTGTTTTGAGCTATGTTTTCTCTATTTTGTTACTATTTTTCTTCGGTTTTTGGGGCTGGTTTTGGGATGATTTTTTTTACTATTTTGGGGTGTTTTAGGGACTGTTTCGGGGTTTGTTTTAGGGACTGTTTCGGGGCTGTTTTAGGGATAGATTTCCGGTACTGTTTTAGGGTTATTGTTTTGCTTGGTTTTTCTTGTTGATAAGGGCAGTGGCGTGCGTGGCTTGTATTTGGTGAGCAAGGTATATGGTCTGTGCCGAGAGAGATGTGTGTGTTTTGAGAGTGGTCAACCGAGTGTATGGGCAGATTTGTGAGGATTGCTTGGTGGCTCGATGCCGTGAAGAGAGAGTTAGAAAGTGCGAGTTTAGAGAGAAAAGAAGCGAGATGAGTATGGTTTTTTTATTATTGTTTACGTGAGATGAATCAAGGGTTTTGTGGTGAGAGAGAGAGTGTGTGATCGTCTTAAGAAGAATGGAGGGGCTGCTGTTTGAATAGGGTTTGTTCAATCGGTTGGTGGAGCATAAGAAGGAAACAAGGGCTTGAAGGTGGCGTGTTTGTTTCTGATGAATGAGAGAGAGGGCCGAGTGCAGGTTTTTTTTTCTTGTTTTTGATTTTGTTTGCCGTGAGTTATTCTGGTTTTAAGGGTTATTTGTTGTTGGTTTCATGTGTGGAGGGATTTTTTGGTTTCTATTAAGGTCCCAAGATCAATAATAAGCATGAAAGCATGTGTGAATAATAATCGAGAAGTTGCGGAATACTTACATCGAGTGGTTGAGCGACGATGAGGCAACAAAAACGAAATTCTGCTCCTTGACAGTGCACAGCAGTGAGCAGTGAGCTGCTCCTTCATTTTCAGTTTTTGAGCTCCTCGAACAAGCTCAAGCTTCGTCGAATGGTTTTCCCGGCTCATCGGTGGACTTCCCTATCACCTTCGCATGTCTCGTAAGTGTGCTAGCACTTGTGATTTTGCCACAAAATCACACTTTTTGCTTCCCTCACTGCTCACGTGTGGGACACAGAAATAGGACGACGCATGCTGTTCTAGGCTCGCGGCCTAGTTGGGAGTACGGAGTAGCCACGGGGGACTAAACCGGAGAATAATGGAGTCGCCACCCGGTGTGAACCGGGAAAATGAGATTTAAGGCCGCACTCACCCCTCGTAAGGGAAGACCTCAAACCATTGGGTTCGGAATGGCCCCTTATGTCACTTGTAATGAAAGGATTTGTGTAATAATTTAATCAAGCTTAAGTAACACTTATTTCCAAGAGTATCATGCTTCTAAGTTCATATGCGCAAAAATAAAACTTACACCTAAATTTGCATATATCTTACATCTAAGATTGCATGCTTGAAAGTACATCAAAGTAGCAAAGATCATACAACTTCATTGGCATATTGTATTCATGGAAACACAAGCACACACTAACCACGCAAGCAAGCACACATAAAAGCGAATCAAATAATGGCGAACATGTGATTTCATAGACATATCATACTTTACGTGCGGGGAAGAATAAACAATAGCCATTACATGTCCATGTGTAAATAAAAGAGTCAACTAAGTACATAATGCAAAAGACAATTAAGGATGCAATTAGGCATTAAAGTAAGCATGCTATGACGTGGTGCAAAAGAAGATAACTAATATGGACACAAACACACATGTGAGCACTTTTCCAAGTGGTAAGTGGCATTGTATCCCAAGTACAGACCGTACTACCGTCCATTCGGAATCGGCTACGGAATTTATGTCTGGGTTTCCATCCGATATACCACCAGAAATAATACTCAAATGCTATCATAACATGGATATATGGATTGCAATACGTTAAGCCAAGACTAAGGTAAATGATGCAACCAATGGAATAAATGTGCTTTTCATTATGATGCGTACAAGATAAGGATGACTATATGGGATTTCATAATACATGCGTGAATAGAGCAATGATGTGCTAAAAGATAAATGCCATGGCAAGAAGCGCGGCAAAACATCGTGGTAAAGGTTTAACCCCTCGATATAGAGGACCTTTAATCCCACTTATTAAGCCCATGCGCACATAATACAATGCATATATAAAGTAAAGAAAAATGATATCGGGCTTCGCATATTCGATTGAACACATCTCACACTCAATCGAATACACCTTATTCGGCGCGGCAAAGCATCGTGGTAAAGGATTTTAACCTCTTCAATTAGAGGACCTTTCATCGCACTTACTAAGCCCATGCGTAATTAACACAACGCATATATATAAAACAAAAGTGAATACAAAGATATCCGACGCGGCGAAGCATCGTGGTAAATGATTTTAACCTCTTCAATTAGAGGACCTTTCATCGCACTTACTAAGCCTATGCGCAATTAACCCAACGCATATATATAAAACAAAAGTGAATACAAAGATATCCGGCGCGTGAATGAAACATCGTGGTAAAGGATTTTAACCTCTTCAATTAGAGGACCTTTCATCGCACTTACTAAGCCCATGCGCAATTACCACAATACATATAAAAAATAAAGACCATAATATCGGCTTCGTATACCCGATTGAACACATCTTACATTCAACCGAATATACATCAATCGGCGCGGCAAAGCATCGTGATAAAGGATTTTAACCCCTCAAAATAAGGGACCTTTAATTCAACTTACTAAGCCCATGCGCTCGATCACATCATGCATAAGCAAATAACGTGCTGCAGAATTTAAATGACAAATAACAAGTAAATCAAAGCAACATAAAATAAAAGAAGGTGCCGTTACTCAAGCGGTACGTGGATTTGTTTCCGGAGTACAGATCATACAACCGTCCATTCGGAATCGGCTATGAAATTTATGTCCGGGTTTCCATCCGATATACCGCGAGAGTTGACACATCTTTCATTTTATTCCAAGGCCACAACATACAATATTTCGTAATACATGCATATTTATCTACTCAAGGGCCACAACATGCATTTTAACATAATAATCATGCGAACAATACTCAATAAATATAAAAATAAAACAGAAAACGAATGTGGAAAATACCCTCAGGTCTAACCTTTCTTGCCGACTTTCGGACTTATGTTTCACGGAGATCGGAAGGGTTAAAGCTCCTCAACTTCTCCGGTTCACTGGTTTAGCGTCTTAGCTCACTGTTTTTATTTTGCTTGCTGTTTGACCTCCGTTTTACTGCTGTTCCTCTGATTTTTCTGCTTACTGTTTCAGGTCTTCAAAGCTACAGTTTTGGCGTTTCAATGGACTGTTTTGGGTGTTTTTTGCTCACAGTGTGAGGCAGATTTGAAGGCAATGGCTGGATAGTTTTGTGGGCTGTGATGTGCGGCAGTTTTAAAAGTCAGTACAATGGGCGTTTGGGGCTATGTTTTGGGGCGTTATGGGCAGTATGCGTGGCTAAGGCTGTGAGGCGTTGATGAAATGAAGCGGGGGGTGGGGTGGTTTGATTGTGAACGTGGCGTGTGTGAAGGTTGTGGTGTTGACGTGGTGGCGGTCGTTGGCGTTGATTTGGCAGTTTTGGAGTGAATGGTGGCGTGTTGATTATATGGTGAAGCTGGTTTGTTTTTTTTTTTACGTGATCAGGGGTGATGAATGGTGTGACTTGTGAGGGAATAGAGGTCAGGGGGCGTGTTTCTTGAGGGTTATGTGTGCGTTTAGGTGAAGGACGTGTGTGCTGGACGTGAGTGACTTTTGTGATGAGTGATGGTGTTAAGGTTGGGCAGTGTATGGTTTTTGTTTGCCATTAATTAGCTTCTTTGCTTTGTGTTTATTGCCATGAATATGCTAGTGAGAGATTGGATAGGGTTGGCTTTGGTTTTGGGTGTTTATATAGACAAGGCTAGGGCTTCCCCTTGTCTCACAAGGAATAGATTGGATTTGGTGTCAAACAAGGAAATGATTTGATTGATTGGGGGGACAAAATTGGTGAATTATGAGTAAGGTGAATATTTAGTTTGTGTTGATTAGGCATTTAATTGTTAGATTAGGAAGTCAATATTTTTAATTGGTTATGATTGATTAATTAGGCATAATATTTCTTTAATTTAGTATATAATATTTTAAGTTAGGAAGTTACAATATTTTAATTTGGTATAATTATATTTTATGTCTTATTTAATTGGTAAAGACTTAATTAATATTTTTATTTAGTTAATATTTAATTTAATTTGGGTGTATTTTAGAGGCCATGGGCGTAGGGCCTAGGTGGGTGTGGGCGTGGGCTTTGTCTTGGTAAGCTAGGTGTTGTGTTGGTTTGGTGAGGGTTTTGGGCCAAGGTTAAAATGGTTCTGGTTTTTTAGGCTAAAGGTGCTTTAAACGGAGGTCCAATGAGCGAGCTTGGAGCTAAACAAGTGAATAAAAAATCTAATGAAACACCGATTCCCTTCTGACGACCGTCTCCAGATGACACTCATCATAGGGACTCACATGCAAAAATGCAGTGCCTACAGTCGCCCCCACTTTTTTGGGACTTGTGTAATGTGTAACAGTGACAATCCTATCAAAGTTATGCAATGCATTTCACTTACCTGGCTCGCTAGCTGCCACTTGACTTACCATGTGTTGAGTTGAGTTGATTTGGTGGTGAGATGCTGCGACCCCTGGTTCATTCCGAACCGTGCTCCATTTTTAGAGTGCCATTTCGGCATCTTTGTGTATGTGCTCCATTTTGGAGCGCCATTTCGGCATCCATTTTCGGCATCTGTTGTGTGTGTGCTCCATTTTGGAACGCCATTTCCGGCATTTGCTATGTGTGCTCCATTTTGGAACGCCATTTTCGGCCTTTGCTGTGTGTGCTCCATTTTGGAACGCCATTTTCGGCATTTGCTGTGTGTGCTCACTTTGGAATGCCATTTCGACCTTTACTGTTGTGCTCCATTTTGGAACGCCTTTTCGGCATCTGTTGGGGGTGCTCCATTTGGAGTGCCATTTTCGGCGTCTGCTATGTGTGCTCCATTTTGGGGTGCCATTTCGGTATCTGTTGTGGTAGCGGTCCATTTACGAACCGTGCTGTGCGAGAATGTGGCTCATTTTTGAACCGTTATTTGATGAGATGGCTTTGCCGCCACAAAACCTGCGAACACAAAACCAACATTGCATGTATGTGATATGTATGCATGTATGCATGGATATTTATCATATTCCGATGGGTTAGGCCTTCCTTGGTCCATTTCGAACCGTGCTCCATTTTTGAAGTGCCACTTTTGGCGAGATATGAAAGTAGTCCATTTTCGAACCATGTTCCACTTTCAGAGTGCCATTTTCGGCGAGATGTGATAGTAGTGTTAGACATTATGACCCATAGCGTCACTGTTTTGTAAATGATATTGTATTATTGTACAAAATTAACTATGTGATAATGAAATTGCCTTTTGCCGTTTTATAAATTATTTACTTTGATATATTAATGGCAAAAGTCCATATGATTAGTTCCGTATTGAGATGATATGAGACAGTATCAATATAAAAGGTTTAATCATTAAATATCCCTAGTCGGAGTAGTATTATCGAGATCGGACATCGATAATGCGGAATAGACTAGTATTGCACTTGTGCGAGTTGTGATGGCACAACGGCATAGGTTCTCATATATTTAAGTATTGGATACTTATGCAAGTGCGATAGGAGGTTGTGTTTTACCGATGGTACGGAAAACAGCTTCGCTCTGGATAGACCCCGCGGAATCCCATTGGTAGTATGTCTGCGTGTCTATGGGAGGCCGCATCAGGGTAGGTGTATATGGTCTTAACCTAAGACTTGCATCGCTAGTACTTGCGAAAATCGGTAAACTTTAGTTTTGGTGGTTCGGGGCTTTAACCGGTTCTGTGTACGCCTCTTCTGGGTTTATCGGGAATCGTAGTGTACTGGATGTGATGTCAAGATGGAAGTATCACTTCAGACATATGGAGATGATGATCACACTGGATACAGAACTAGTACTCTATAAAAGGTTGCAACCGTCGGGACAATATGACTAGGTCAGGATTGTCCGATTTAAAAAGACTAGTGTTTGATGTCCGATATATGTTTCGTACGGGGCAGACACATTTCCAGCCCAGGCCTAACATGTGATCGTCCGATACTGGATCGATGTACGCGATACTACGGTATACTATGCTTGATAAAGATCTAATATTCCAATAAGAATTTCTGGAGAATTGGGTAGGCATGGCGCTTTGCTAGAAGCCAACTTGTCATTGTAAATCGGTAAAAAAGTAGTACGAGGTACCTACGTGTTCGGATTATCCGACGACCGTATTTACTGCCAACATATCCGGAGATCTCTTGGGTCGCTTCCTGAAGATTCACCTATGATGTTGATTCGAACTTTATTAATCTTGGATTAATTACGGAGAAACTTTATCTTGGATAAAATGCCTAATAGGAGAGAGAGAGAACGATTAATTTGGAATTAATCGATAAAATAATATATTCGATATATTAAACGAATTAGATTTCGACGCGGAATTAAAATCAGGATTTTAATTCGGGCAAACGAATTAATTTAGAATTAATTCGTTAGCGATGTGAATAGTAATTTCGCTAGGCGTAATTATTTAATTCACGTCGCGACGGAATTCGTTAATTCGGAATTAGCGAAACCGAGCCCGAAAGTGTTTGCGGACACATTCGTATTTTGAAACGAGTGGGACCCGCAATCACATCGCGAAGTCTCATCACTTGACACGACTAGTTGATGGATGTATCTAGTCACCTTTATGGGATGTGATACATTGTCACTATTCTCAATGCAGTTGTTGTGAGGCCATTTAATGGCTTTTGGAGGGAAAACCTTTCACGGTTTTTGAAGGGTTTTTTTACCAAATATTTTGGTAATTGTTATTATCATCATCATTTTCACGTTTTTGAAACAATAAAAGTGAAAAAAGAAAACAAAAGCCTCTCTCCCTCTTCTTCTTCTTGCTCACGCCGTGAGCTTCCACAAGGTAGAA
>SKCR01047442.1:0-40549 GCA_019454045.1 Zanthoxylum bungeanum
CACAAGGCAAACTTGTGATACACCCATCTCCATCTAAGATTGCCCTTGAATCCCCATCATTCTTACAAAGGATTCAATGAGACATTTGTGGACCAATCTATCCACAATGTGGACTTTTCCGTTACTTTATGATTTTGATTGATACATATACACGGTGGTCACATGTTTGCTTGTTGTCTACACGTAACATTGCATTTGCCAAGCTACTTGCCCAAATGATTAGATTAAGGGCACAATTCCCAGATTATCTAATCAAAACCATATGACTAGATAATACTTGTGAATTTAAATCCAAGACATTTGATTACTACTGTAAATCAGTTGGAATCGATGTTGAACATTCAGTTCCACATGTACATACACAAAATGGATTGGCATAATCATTGATCAAGCGAATTCAGGTAATTGCACAAACTTTGTTGTTACAGACTCAATTACCAATTTCTACATGAGGTCATGCTATACTACATGTGGCTGCATTAATTCACCTTAGTCCCACAGTTTATCATCAATATTCTCCAATCCAACTTGTTCTTGGTCACCAACCAGATATTTCCCATCTACATATTTTTGGTTGTGCTGTGTATATTCCCATTTCACTCCCACAACGTACAAAGATGAGACCTCAATGTCGTTTGAGGATATATGTTGGTTTTAATTCACCTTCCATTATTAGATATCTGGAACCCTTAACGGGTGATATTTTTACCGCACATTTCACGAATTGTCACTTTGATGAGACAAATTTTCCACCATTAGGGGAAAAGATAGACCCTTTAGAAACAAGGCATGAACTTTCTTGGAAAGTTCCTACCATGTCTCATTTAGATCCTCAAACCAGCCAATGTGAAAATGAAGTGCGGAAGATAATTCATTTGCAACAAATTACAAATCAATTACCAGATGTATTTACAAATGCCACAAAAGTAACCAAGTCACATATACCAGCTGCTAATACACCAGTTCGAGTGGTTGTTCCTGTTGAACAATCTAGTATAAAGGCAGCTAATGAATCATCTATTGCACGTCAGAAACGTGGTAGACCACTTGGTTCTAAAGATACTATTCCCCAGAAGAGGAAAATAAGAGATCTGGATCCTATTGAAAATAATGCTAGAACAATGACTATACCCATATCTTTTGAATCACTAGTTCGAGAAGAATCGATAGTCTCTGAAGAGACGCTAACCCTTGAAGAGGCTCAAAATTACAAAAAACAATATGAAAAAGTCTACAAATTATACTTATACAAGAGAACCGTGGGATCAAAAGGAAATAACCATCGACAATGTATTTTCATATACAGTAGTTATTGACATTACAAATGATTCTGAACCTCAAACTGTCGATGAATGTAGACAAAGATATGATTGGCCTATGGAAAGAAGCAATTCAAGCATAATTGACTTCTTTAGCCAAACGTGAAGTATTTGGACCTGTAGTGTAGACACCTAAAGATGTCAAACTCGTTGGTTACAAATGGGTGTTTGTACAAAAACATAATAAAAATAATGAAATCATTAGATATAAAGCGCGACTAGTTACACAAAGTTTCTCGCAGAGACCATGTATTGATTTTGAGGATAAGTATTCCCAGTGATGGATACCATTACGTTTTGATTTTTAATCAGTTTGACAATCTCTAAAAGATTGGACATGCGTCTCGTGGGCGTAGTGACAATATGTTTGTATGAATCAATTGACATTGATATTTACATGAAAATCCCTGAAGGATTGAAAATTCCTAAAGCATATAAATCAATTGATCGTAAACTGTGTTCAATCAAGTTACAACAATCTTTATATGAATTGAAACAATCTAGACGTATGTGGTATACTTGTTTGAGCGAATATTTGATGAAAGAAGGATATATAAATGATCCTATATATCCATGCGTATTTATTAGAAAGTTAGAAACTGGATTTGCTACTATAGCGGTATATGTCGATGATATGAACTTAATTGGAACCCTTGAAGAGCTTATAAAAACTGCTGAATATTTGAAGAGAGAATTTGATATGAAAGACTTAAGAAAAATGAAATATTGTCTCGGCTTGCAGATTGAGCATAAAATAAAACGGAGTGTTTATCAATCAGTCTGCATATATTGAAAAAAATCTCAAATGTTTTAACATGGATAATGCTCATCCATTAAATACTCTCATGGTAGTCCGATCTCTCGATCCTAGAAAGGATTGATTTCGTCCCAAAGAAGATAATGAAGATATACTTGGTCCAAAAGTACCATATCTTAGTGTAATTGGTGCCTTTTTATATTTAACTCAACGACATTGGAATGACGTCAACATATCTTTCGTTATCTTCATGGGACTAAATGTTAGGATTGGTACTCGGAGTGCCAATCCATATCGTATTTATGTCCGATTCATGAATACGAACAATTTCATTTTCCATAATATTACTTATTTAATGGTAGCACCTCTTGTCTTTTATACACATATTAGATCTAATTATGATTAGATATCTAATTACGATTAGATTGAAACTAAATCTGGTTTAATGATACGTGTATATTAGAAAAAGACCCTAAGATTTACAATGTAGTGCGCAGTTACAACGTAGTTTGTAATTGACATTGGGAAGCGCACTATAAGATGTATATCCTTAAATAAAGTTCCTGGTCAAGATTTACTAACACGGGTCGGTTAGTAAAATCCGCTGAGACCAATACATGTCGTATATCGTGACTTGGTCCGATGGTTTATCCCAATGAACTATGAGTCTCGGGAGACTCGTATAGACATGTAGGTGTTTATTTGATAAACACTGAATGACTCACTGAAGATTTCCTAATAGATGGTACACCAACGTCAATATAAATATTCTCGAGTTGAGCGAGCATAGTGGTCATTCGATTTGAGATACCACAATGGATATATGAGTTATCCTTCATACTTTGATGGCAGTCATGTCACCGATCTATTCATGATCAGACCTCCGCCTGTTCGTTGGGTGTGGACTGATGCTCATGATATCAAGTGCGTATCAAGATAGGATCCGTCAGTCCTGTGTACAGGGCATAGGTATCCTCACGTGTTTACGATCTAGTAAATCCATGGCTGTGGTATAACTTCGGAAATCAGTTCCGAGTGTTATTTAGAGATCATAAATTTGAAAGTCGACTATATTATACCGAAATGATTTCACGTTTTTATCTATATCCCAGGTATAAGATGGATAGCCTATGACGGAGGGTTTATACGTATGTAATGACCTCGACTTGCATAGTTTAGCGAGATTATCCATGGTCGTCATAATTCATGAGTGGGTGAATTATGGACGCGAAATTAGATTTCGTGACATATAAACCTAAACTTAGAGAGTCCCACAATATGAAGTGTACTCGTTGAGCATTTGGGCATCGCATTATGAATAATACAAATTATTCATAATACTTCATCGGATTAAATGAGTTAATTCGAATCGTTTTATCGGTTAAACGAAAACACATGCATAGAGGTATTTTTGGTCAATCGTAATTATTGTGTATTTGTATCTGATACATAATTTGATTGGATACACATTAATTATTTGTCAAATGAGACTTTGACATATGCCATTAATATATGTATTTATTATTTAATGTAAATAAAAATACATATATAATAATAATTATATTAATTAATTATTTAAATATTTAAATGTTAAATATTTGAATAATTAAATGATATACTTTTTCATAATTGTTATGAAAATTTTTTGATTATTATTGGTTACAAATGGCATGATTTTATTAAGCATAAGTGTGCAAATTTGATTTGTCAAACTTAAAGCTTATCTTATCATTATTTTAATTTAATGAAATTAAAATGCAAAATTGACAAAAATGCCGTCCTAAAGTCGGTCACTCCTTGTTTTATTTTGAAAATTTTGTTTTCTTCATCAATTAATCTTTCATGGCCGAATAACACACCCTAAAAGCTCTCAAATATTGGCTTGATGATTCAAGGAAGAAAATGAAGAAAAATCAAGAAAAAGCTTTAGGAAAATAAGAGATTAAAGGTAATATTCAATTCTCTTAAGCTTTGAAAGCATGTTTCATGTTCTTGATTATCTAGATAGATTCTAGGGTTTCTTCTTTTTCTTAGAATTTGGGGCTTTTTGGTTTGGAGGATGAATTGGAAGGCTTTAAGCATGTGTGAAGTTGTTTTAGGGGTGATATTATTGTAATATTTATCCAATTTAATCATTTGATGATATGTTTCCATTCTAGAGTGTTATGACCACTCTTATAATGCCTAGAATTGTTCTTGGGTGGTTCATGTGCGGTGACTTTGATTGGTGTTTTGATTAATTAGATTAATCTTGAAAATTTGGATTTAAAGCATGAAAATTGACATTTTTTTGCATTCTGGATCAGATCTGGAATGACAGTAAATATGGTGATAAAAAATATGTCATTTGAATATATTGGATGTGTTTTGGGTGTTGGAACAACTTTCGGAAATTATTTCGGAGTTGAAATAAGCGAAAATGGCGAAAAACGACTTTACCGGGTGACTTTTGAGCCAACCGGGTGATGGATGCCCCAACAGTGAATTTATCACTGTTCGAGCAGCCCATGAACTGCCTTAATACTATTGGGGCTGACCTGGGCATCCCTCATGTGTATTGGGTAGTCGGTTCGGTCAAAAACGCGTTTTATGCCATTTTGCTGAAAAAAAATTTCGTAAAAGTTTCGCGACGTTTCTTATATATTTATGTCGTAATTTGATATCGAATAAATGTGTTTAGATGAAATATGAATGAATTATTCATATCGAATATTGAATAATTTATTCGGTAATTTAAAAAAGTTTTAAAATTATGATTTCGCTCGAACAGCACTTCCGCCGCGCCCTTTGCCCAAAACCCCAACACTAAGGACTTGGGATTGTTTTATTCAAATGAACTAACACAAAATCCAGGCCTTATTGGTTATACTGATGCAGGATATCTCTCTGACCCTCATAAGGCACGTTCATAGACAGGGTATGTTTTGACCTACAATAACACGATAATTTCATGACGATGTACAAAACAGTCTTTTGTTGCTACATCCTCCAATCACTCAGAGATACTTGCACTACATGGAGCAAACAGAGAATGTATATGGTTAAGGTCACTTATCCATCACATTCAGAGCACATGTAACTTAAACTCTGCCACATATATTCCAACAATGATATATGAAGATAATGATGCTTGTATTGCACAAATTAAAGGAGGGTACATCAATGGATACAGAACCAAGCACATCTCACCTAAATTCTTCTATACTCACGAGCTACAGCAAAGTAAACAAATTGATGTCAAGCAAATACGTTCAACTGATAACTTTACAGACCTATTTACTAAAGCTTTACCAACATCAACATTTGAGAAGCTTGTATATAGCATTGACATGTGTCGACTTAGTAAATTATCATGATGATATCTTTTGAGGGGGGCATTTCATCAGCGGGAGCATATTCATTGACATCATGAACTACCGTTGAATAAAAGCGCATTGTATTCTTTTTTCCTTCGATCAGGTTTTTGTATAATTGATTCATTCATAATTAATAAGAAGAATCTGCAGCTTTACAAGGTATTATCTTCTATTTATTTCTTATTTCATAACAAGACATACATTCTTTATGAAGTTATAAACTTATTTATATATCTCGAATTTAATTTATCCAAAAATCTAGGGAATAATATTATATGGGTGCCTAAACTTTTACATTATTTAAAATGAATACAGTTTCTGACCTGACCCTTTTTATGATGCTAAGTTATCATGATATGAAATTTTGACCACTTTTCTGTTTATTGAAATATAAAAACTATTTGGCTGATTTAATTAGTATAACCCCTGTCATTGAATAATTACTTAAAATATGAATATAAAAGTAATTAACTTGGTGTATAACTAAGTTTGGGTAGCATTATTATATTTATCTTAAAGGGTTATTATCACTCCATTACTTTACAAAGCGAGAAATAATAAATTTGGAATAAAAAGTATTGACATATAATATTTTATTATTACATCTTTAATTATAATATACTATCAGTACATATATTTTACTACAAAAAAATATTGAGAAATAATAAATGATAGTGGAATAGCTAGAAAATTAATTCAGTTGAGACAAAATTTGATTTAAAAAAAAAGTGATAGAAACTTTTAATTTTATTATGGGCAAATTAAAATTATTTAATTAAAAATTAACTTTTCATTAATTATATGATTTATTTTAATAATTTTTTAGATAGAGTGTGGACAACTGCGTCCACTAAATTGTTTGTCTCTGCCAATGACAAATTAGAACAAGAAGTATTGAGGTATAATATTTTATTAGTATAGTAAAATAAAAGGACTTGTAAGATAATAGTAGTAAAATATAAATTTTACAATAAAATATAATTTTTTTATAAAGATATAGTAATAAAATATTATATTATAATATTTCTGTATCCATTTATATATTATTTTTCTGATTTGTAAAGTAGTGAAATGATATATCATCTAAAATGTTTAATGGGTCAGTGGTTCGACCGGTTGAATCGTTCCGAAAATAAGCTGAACTGGCCTAAGTCATAAATAATTTTATTTAAGTAAAAATTATAATATTAAATTTTAGTTTTTGATTAAATTTATTTCTAAAAAAAAAATTGATTCGATCTGATCCGATTCGTTGATTTTGACCAATTTTTTTGAAAATCGATCTTTATTACTTAATTGGATCGGACTCACGATCAGTTTTCGATTCGACCGGCCGGTCCGATACATTTTCAAAACTATGATAACAAATATCAATCAACTTATAATATATAATGAGAAAAGGAAGTTTCCAACTTCCAACTTGCCAACAATGAAATCGGGCGGGGTTTGCTCCCCTCCAACAAGTTTCTTAATCTCCATATGCTGATACGTTTCTTTCTTTCTTTCTAAAAAGACATTTTTTTTTTACAGGTTTTAATTTCTTTGCTCTTTCTCTCTCTTTGCTCTTTCTTCATATCTCATCGATCAGCATATGGATTTGGGCTGCATGCATGTTTTGAAGTGATGTTGATGCTAATGGCATAGGCTGCAGAAACAAGGAAGCTCAATAATAAAGGATGTTGCAGAAAGCTGCAAGCAATGCGTATTCATGGTGGTGGGCTAGCCATATCAGAACCAAGCAGTCTAAATGGCTCGAGCAGAATCTTCAAGGTTAATTTCATTTTTTTTATTCATCTTAAACTTTCCTTTTATGTTTAATGTTCATCACAAATCACAATTACAAGAACTAGATGTAGATATTAATATATAACTTCCTTGTTCTTAGATAAGGGTTTCTGAGTTTGATCTGATTTAATTTTCATGTTTGAAAATTCTGATTTAATCTACATTTTGTGGTTGAGAATCATTAATATAATCCTTAAAAATGTACTCAAACACTTATATCTAAAGAAACTTGGGTGTCCTTAGAGGTGGTACGTACCTAAGGCCAATCATGTTCAGTCATTTGGCTGAATAAATGAGCTAATATAGATCTCATAATAATTTATTAAATTTGAACTAAAAATTATGAGATCCATTGAGGCCATCTACTAAGCCATTTGGTATAGCAAGTTTTGCCTGGCGTACAAACGTTTGTAGCATGCATGTTCACCAACGGCCACAACAAAAAGAGAATTTGAAAGTTGTATATTAATTTCTGGGGAAAAAACACAGAGCAAAATGTAATGGAGAATTGCAGATTTGGAGGAAAAGGTGACCTACACACTTAAAATCATTGAAGAAGATGGAGATTCCTTTGCCAAGTGGGCAGAAATGTACTACAAAAAGAGACCAGAGTTGATAAGCTTCTTTGAAGAAGCTTATCGTGCTTATAGAGCCTTCGCTGCACGTTATGATCATATATCAACAGAGCTACAGAATGCCAACAACACCATTGCCCGTGTTTGCCCTGAGCAAGTCCCATTCATGGATGAAGATGACGAAGATCCTCCACCCAGAGGCCCTAAGAAGCCTTCAGTTCAAGCAGCAATTATCCCCAAGCTTCCAAATATGCCCAAAAAATATTTAAAAGGCATGGTTACATTAGCCTTTAAGACATTGAAACCCAGCAAGTCCACAAGAAAAACAGCTGCTGCTGCTAAAATTGCTAAATCTGGTTTGAGTATGGCTGAGGGACTTGAGGAGATTGACAGGCATTAGAAACAAATTTTGGGTCTACAAACTGGTAAAGAGTTTGTTAAGAGCTCGCATGAAAGTTGGCTACGAAAGTTGAAAGTTCGCGATTAGCCTAGGTTCTGACCTTATGCAGAATTAATCACAATTAATCAAGACAAGTCTTAATTAATGTACCTATGGATTCTCAACAAGCAACCACAATATAAACAAATAAAATAGATTGTGGAAAATTAAATCAATCACACAAAATCAACACAATAATTTTGGTGACGAAATGGAAAACTCGTGCGAGTAACCACTCCGGGTATCTCGGCTATCAGCCCAATCCACTGAATAGAGAAAAACTTACAGCGATGGTCAAGACCTATGGTGGCAACTCCACCGACTCAAGTACCTCTAGATTGTAAGAACCCAAAGAACTCTTTAAGCCTGCAAACCACGGTTTTCTTCAGAACCTCTGAAGTCTCTGAGTGAATCAAATTCTTACGCACGCCGGAACTCTGACTACCAATCTTCCTCCTTGAGAACTCTGAAGGATTATGAATTTTGGGTTTGGTTGTGTTGAAGGTTTATCAAAGATTGAATCTCACCATAAATAAAGAAGACAAGAAGATGAAAGAAGTCTTCAAGGTTGATCCAAGAGAGGTTGAAAGCTGTAAGAGATTTTGGCTCAAGGAAAATATGTTTCAACTACATGGGGATGGTGGCTACATGTTCTATTTATAGGTAGAGTGAAGATCTAGGGTTTTTCAAAGTGAAAAGACTGAAAAACGCGTCCAGATCGCAGTCGTGTTCGAACGATTACTCAAACGTACCACGAACGCGTGCTTACTGGAAAGACTCGTTCGAACACTACTCGACGCACCACGAAGGCTGGCTCTCTGGAATGTTTCGTTCGAACGCTTCCTCGAACGTACCACGAACGTTATCTCTCTGGAATATTTTGTTTGAACCCCATGGAGAACGTGCCACTAACGCCACATGTTCGAACGCTGCAACGAACGCAGAACTAACAAAAGAGCACAGGCTATGCCAAATACAAGTCCAATTGCTCGAAGTTTTTCAAGACTTATTACAACTCAATTGAACTTGTTTTGTCACGGACATTGCCAATAAAAATGGATCAGAGGCAAAGAACAGGTAACAGAACAAGAGTGTGAGCCAGACTGGAAGTAGATGTTTTTGAAAGGTTTGGAAAATAAAGAAAAAAACTATATTGGCTGAGTATGGTAAAATTATTCGGAACTACATGGAGGCTAGGGGTGTTCGCGGTGCAGCTGTAATAGTGAAACAACAATGCAGCTGCAAGAACCGAGAAGTGCTAACACTGAGAAGGATGAAGAAATGCGATCCTTGCGTCAAAAACTAAGTATTATGCAGGCAACCTTTGGAGATGATAAATCTGAAACCCCCAGTAGTCAAACAACAGATAGAGAAGTAGTGGTCATAGTGATTCAAGGAGAGCAACCCCAACCTATTTCAGAAATTGAAGAAAAATTCAGGATCGACATTGATGAACTGCTAGAGGAGAACTTGGATTTTTGGTTACGATTCAGTGCTTCGTTCCATCAAATATAGAAATTTGATACTGAAGTTAAAGATCTGCAGGATGACGCATCAAAACTGTTATCACAACTGGAAGAGAAACAAAAAGAGCAAGAAGGAAATAGTAGCACAAGATATGCTCTGAAGTCAGATGGACGACCATTATACTAGCATTTGGGTGAGAAAAAGGCTGAACTAACGCCGTGGATGGAGAATACTTTGTTATTGAAAGAAGAACTGACATCCAGATGCTCATCTTTGAGCAAAATTCAAGAAGAAACAACAAAAGCATTGAAGATGAGCGCTGATCGGTGTTTTGTCACACGCGTATAATGCAAGCGCACGTATCGTTCAAGTAGTATAAAAAGTATCGATCCCACGAGGACTTAATACCTAAGCTATTAATTTTATGAGGCCAAATGATTACTAGTATCTATTGGATTGATTGTTTGATTGGAATGAGGACTTTAAAATTAAAACAAGTAAATAAAAAGACGCGAAAGTAGATTGAGGAAAATTCAAGTTTATAAAACTATCCAGGGATGTGATTTCTTCCAATATATTTTTAAAGATGAAGTGGTTATTTCATGTCTGTGTAGTATATTGGTTTACTAACCTGGAACACAAAATTCTGCAAAAGCCTCTGTCGATGG
This sequence comes from Zanthoxylum bungeanum, assembly GCA_019454045.1. Classification (NCBI taxonomy): domain Eukaryota; kingdom Viridiplantae; phylum Streptophyta; class Magnoliopsida; order Sapindales; family Rutaceae; genus Zanthoxylum; species Zanthoxylum bungeanum. The sequence continues at coordinate 10,367 of SKCR01047442.1, forward strand.
TCAGATGCAAATACCCAGTGTAACCCAATTAAATCATATGTCTATGTCAATCAAATTACCTGGATTCATTAAGATTAAGTTCCAATTGTGGTTACCCCCGCCCGACAGGTATATGTCTATCCTGTAAGGAAATCTATTAAATGGTTATCTATCCTCAAGGAAAATCGTGGGCTATTAAGTCTAGGGTCTTAAACCTAAAATTCATTCATCAAGTTTATTTTAAGTTTATCATATCAATCTTATTAGTGGCCAGTTAACAAGACGCATTAAACTTAAGACTTAATAAGTAAACATTTATATTACCCAAACTATAAAATAACCCCTTATAAACCGGTGATATTGGAATTCATCACAACCCCAGATAACGGGCTTAGCTACGACACATATTTACAACTAGTAAAAACTTAAAAATAAAAGACATAAAGTAAACTGCTGAAAAGTAAATGCTAGAAATTAAAAAGGAAAAAAATAAAATAAAAGAAAATGCTAGGGTTAAATGATTCACTTTTATTACTACTATTTTAGATATCTCCCTTATTATAATATATTAACTTGTGTGATATTACCAACCAGCCATATAGGCTGTAACCTGATTATGTCAAATTAATAATTAATTACCAACCGACCAACCAGGCGGTATTCTTGCTTAATCAGGTTAAAACCAATTTAATATCAATTACAAACCGGCCAATATAGCGGTATCCTCATTAAGTCAGGTTTTAAATAGTTATTATATTATAATTAAGGGAGATTAATCTAAATAGCAATAATAAAAGCTTTACCTTTCACCCTAGTAGGGGGAAGTTACCTCCTCATTTCTGAATAGTAAAAACTGAAAAAGTAAAGAAAGTAAATTACTATTACAAAAAGTAAATAAAATTAATTACAAAACTAAAATTAAAACAAACTAGATGCAAACTTCTTAGAATTATCAGAGAATTACAGAGAGGAAGGTACATCTGAAACTGAAATTTCGAGCTGAATTTATAGCCAAAAAAATACATCGTGCATTGCGACGCGCAAGTTTGTTCTTGCGTCGCGACGCGCCTACGTGGCACGCTCTGATTGGCTGCTTTAATTCCCTTATCTGCTGACGTGGCATTTTGGATGATTAACTCAATAATTGTGCTGACTTGGCGATGACGTGGCTACACGTGGCGATGTTGATTGTTGGCACCGTGTGATTATGACACGTGTCACGAGATGATTGGCTGATGACATGGCTGACACGTGGCACGCTGACTCGGCATGTGACTGATGTGGACGCCACATGGCTAACACGTGGATGACACATGGCGATGGCGATTATCGGCAGCATGTGATGATGACACATGGCACGGCGCACGTTAGCATGATCGGCTGAGATGTTGACACGTGGCAGACACACGTTAGCATATTTGGTGCACGTTAGCATCCAGCGTATTTTAGCAAAATCCCTATGATTGGTCCACGTGTCCCGGCGCATTTTAGCAGAGGTGCGGTGCACGTTAGCGGTCGCGACGCAGGCTGTGCGTCGCGATATGCCAAATTGACCATTATGTCCTTTTTTGTCTTTTTTCACTGTTTTAGCCTCGAATCACTTCCAGAGAGTCCTGAAACTTTATTTATCTATAAAATAACACAAACACATCAAAATATTTACAAAACTCAAGAATCTATACCAAACATTAGGTCAAATGAGTGAGAAATAGTGATATAATTACCACTCATCACACCCCCAAACCTAACATTTTTCTAGTCCTCGAGCAAAACAACAAAATAAAATAACATAAACATATTTAAAATAAAATTAAGCTAAGCCACTTTCGTAGGGATCACAGTTGCATTTAGCGTATGCAACAAACCTTTAAACCCTTAGGTCTCCCTAGTGGACGAGTTGTAGTCTTGTGAGGGCTTACAGCAACGATACCCACAAACGTTTTACAAAAGTAAAAAAGATAGTGAAACAAATGCACACAAAAATAAAAAGACAAGAGAAAAGAGAATAAAGAAGTTAGTGACTAACCAGGTGAAACTTCTTATCCAAGTTTAGAGTTGTTTTCTTTCTTTCTAAATTACTGAATAAGTAAATTCTCCGATTTATTTTTACCATTCTCCATACACACAGCCAAAAAAATATTAATCAACTCATTTTTGCCCACAATAGTCACAAGTGTAGTTGAGAAGAGAGTAATATTTTTGTCCTAAAGTTGTATCAGAATACACACCTTTTTTTAGCAATGGAATATTTTTCTGATTTTTCTGAAATTTTTTTTTTATTTATTTATATACAATATCTTCCTTCCATGTAGTGAGCTTTAGGCCAGTGACTCCCAAACCAGTTGGCTTTAGGGCACTAGGTGTTAAGACACCCCTGCGGACTTAATTACTCAGACTTCAGATATATATATTTTGCAACATCTTCCTTCCATGTAGCAAGCTTTGGGCCAGTGGCTCCCAAACCAGTTGGTTTTAGGGCACTAGGTGTTAAAACACCTCTACAGACTTAATAACTCGGATCTCAGACCTTTTTTTTATCCCATCATTTTTTTTAAGATGCTTCCTCCAACTAAACTAGAGCACTGAATATTACAAACTTGTCAATTACTACTCATGTCCGTATGTTACCATGTATGTTGATAATATCTGTCAACTGAGCATATGAAGATCCATTTTAATTAGTTTTAAGGAGAATTCACAAATTAAATAAACAAAAATTAACTTGTTCCGAAATAGGCTGAGATACGTCTCAGGAGTGAAAAATCCTTACAAAGCTATCTGTTACTAATTTCACATGATTAATCAAATTAAAAACACAAAAAACAAAAAATATTTTTTTTTGATTTTTTGTAAATTTTTTCAAATTTTTTGAATTTTTTCGAAAATTTTGGACTAAAATTAAAAACAATAAAATACTACAATTATTCCCCACACCCAAACCTAAATGAGACATTGTCCCCCATGTCTTAAAAAGTAGAAGATGAGTTCTGAAGATAATACCTGGTTAGCTGAAATTCTACATCTAGAAAGGAAATTAAAGGTTGAGATCCAGATTTATTCGACGCTTCTTACCACGATCATCATCAGATCATTTTATCTTGGAAAATGATAAAGTCAATTTGTGGCTCATAGGCTAAGATTTGGTCAATTAAATCCTGGGCAGTTCTGGCAGTGAAGAGGAGTTCTTTTAAAGGTTTTGACACGAACCCATTTCTCCGGACATCATCAAGAAATACACAAAGAAAATCATAAAATCCATCTGCGTTGAATAGTCCAATTGGTTTATGGTGTATGTTCAAGTTTGCCCAAGATAGCACTGTAAAAATCTCCTCCAACGTACCCAAACCACCTGACAAAGCAATAAAAGTATCAGCACGATTAATCATTTCCACCAGTCGTTCAGACATACCTGGCACGATCATTTCTTCTCCGTTTGATGATCCTATAAGATCCGCCTCTGCCAAGGGTTTTGGGATGATTCCCAGAACTTGACTGCCTCCATCATGTACAACTTTTGAAATGATCCCCATTAATCCAAGATTGTCACCGCCGTATACTATGTGCATATTCTTTTTAGCTATGACTCGACCCAATTCATGTGCTGCTTCTACGTATTGTGGCTTAGTACCAACACTAGTACCACAAAAGACACATATATTTACAACCCGTCTTCTTGAAGTAGCTTCCATTTTATGTATGTTTCTTTTCTCAAATCTGGATGCCTTCAAAAGTGCAGAGATGAGTTAAATTTATAACACCTGAAAATGGGTGAGTAATAATAGCACTAGTATCTTCCAAAGAACGATTAGTAGCAAAACAGTAAATCGTGAAAGGTCAAAAAGGTCTGGATCCTGTCGGAGAAAATAAAAGAAAACAACAAAAAAATCACAATTATTAGGAAAAGATAAAGAGATATAATATTTACAATAATTTACGGCTTGATTGACGTCTATGCGTCAGGGACAAGCTTCCCATCCAATTTTCTTAAAAATTGACATACAGAGTCTTTTTGAGTCTGATTCCCGAGACTTAACTGTTGTCTTTCTCTTTGGAATTGTGTATATAACACGCGAATTTCGTGATACACATATCCACTGGGATGCGTCTCAAGAGTTTTAGATATGTCATCCAAAGACTCCTTACTCAAGCCATCCATAATGAAATTAATCTTATCTTTACGGTTATCAGACACCATTCCTAAAGAACGACAACGAGTATCATAAAACATACGAGCACATTTATAGCATACACCCATTCTTTTAGCTCTTCTCTTTTTAACATATGTGCTTCTTCCTAGACCAGGCAGATGTGAAATAAAAGTGTCAGAGGACTCACCTGCCAATCGGACCCGTGTTTCAATAATCTAACGAATGTCAGTAGGAATACCTTTGATCATCAGTAGTCTCATTTGTTCCAAGCGAGCTTTGTAGACTTTCATCAGAGATTTTTAAGGGAGAGAATGAAATTGCTTGTGAAGATTTACGAGAGCTTCTTCCATCGTGAAATGACTTTACCTGCAAAAATTAAACACACAAAAATAAAACACACCATATCTCAATATATACAAAAATTACATGGGTTGCCTCCCTGCTAGTGCTAAGTTTAAAGTCGTCAGCTAGACATGACTGCCTGAACGTTAGACTGGATCTGAAAGTGTGACACTTTCTTTTTGTCGCTCAAATGATTCTCCCCAGTAGTGCTTGACACGCTGACTATTAACCTTGAATGTTTCGTTGGTGTTGGGATCAAGTAACTCAAAAAAATGCATCGCGCGTTGTGATGCGCAAGTTTGTTCTTGCGTCGCGACGCGCCTACATGGCACGCTCTGATTGGCTGTTTTGATTCCCTTATTGCTGACGTGGCATTTTGGATGATTAACTCAATAATTATGCTGACGTGGCATTTTGACGTGGCTATGATATGGCGACACGTGGCGATGTTGATTCTTCGGCACTGTGTGATTGTGACACGTGTCATGAGATGATTGGCTGATGATGACGTGGCTGACACGTGGCACGCTCACTCGACATGTGATTGATGTGGACGCCACGTGGCTAACGCGTGGATGACATGTGGACAACACGTGGCGATGGCGATTGTCGGCAGCATGTGATGATGACACGTGGCAGGTGCACGTTAGCAGATTCGGTGCACGTTAGCATCCGGCTCATTTTAGAAAAATCCATATGATTGGTCCACGTGTCCCGGTGCATTTTAGTAGAGGTGCGGTGCACGTTAGCGGTCGCAATGCGGGCTGTGCGTCGCGACACGCCAAATGACCATTTTGTCCTTTTTTGTCTTTTTTCACTGTTTTGGCCCCGAATCACCTCCAGAGAGTCTTGAAACTTTATTTATCTACAAAATAACACAAACACATCAAAATATTCACAAAACTCAAGAATCTATACCAAATATTAGGCAAATGAGTAGGAAATAGTGATATAATTACCACTCATCAAGCGCTGAAGATGATGACTTCAAGTTTACAAGCTACGATGCTGCGAAGTTCGAATGTGAGGTTTAAATATGAAACAAGAGAATAACAAGGTTTCAGATGAGTTGCAAGCAAGTGTTGATCATGTTAAAAATCTCCAAACTGCAGTTGACAAGACACTGACCATGTTGAGTGAGAAATTTGGATTTTCTGCCTCCAAGAATCAAAAGCTGGAACACTCGGATAGTAGGGGCAGCGTTCCTTTGCGGTCATTTATATTTGGCGTCAAACAAAAGAAGCAACGATCGTCATTCTTCTTCAGCATGCACCCAGCTCTGGAAAAGAAGTATAATGGTTTTATTGCAGGAGAAAATAGGTCAATTATTACACTGTGATTGGCCTTGGAATAGTGAATTCTTCCCTTCATTTCATTTTCGTGGTATCTTGACAGAAGCCAAAAGCTTATTAAATCAAGAAGAATATTTAGGATTCTTTTCAATTCTACTGTTGCATAATCCATTTCTGTTGATGGCTGTTTTTCGTTCCAGGGATAATTCGGGAAGAACTACTCCTCGAATAAACCTCCCTCAAGAAGTAAATTTATTTGGTTAGTTGGGAATCAAATCAAACTTGACAGACAAACAAGAAAACATACAGATAAGAACAGATGATTTAACGTGGTTCGGCGGAATGGATCCAACCTATGTCCACGGATGTAAAAAAATTAAAATCTTATTAGGAGCTCGAGTAAGACCTACTTGCTATTTCTCTCTCGCTTAAGTTTTTTTCTCTCTTTTACAAGTTACAAGATTTCTCAGAATCAAATTCACCAACCTCTTACAATGCGTTCTCAACCCCTTTATATAGTGTCTCTAAACCCACTAATTCACCAACTCGTGACGTCAGCCACATTATCAAGTATCATTTCATAGGCTCTCTTTCCCAATCAACCTACAAGTAGTAGCCCTGCTGTCTGCACAACCACTCATTGCCATATGAACTTCATTAATTCACCCTTCTTGGTAACTACTACACACTCTGCCCATGTGTCAACCTGTATTCTAACCACTTCTACGCGGTTGCATGTGTTAGTGGATAAGACTGAGGCTCTCTTCCATCCCATCAGCAGCTGGTCTACTCCTATCTCATCAATCATTGGGATACTCAAACTTCTATTTAGGGCTTACATCATCCGTCTAAGAGCATAATGCTGCAGCCCCCACCCATATCCTCGGGTTGGTACATCGAAATAAATGACGTCCTTCCTTGCATCTATTAACAGGCCGGGTCGGTAAAAAAGCCTTGACTTCCCTCACATTCTCTTCAAAAGGGTCAAGCCAACATTAAGCTCATTGGCATGTAGAAATATTGATAAATTGCTTCAATTGATGACAGTCTGAACTGTTATGATTTTCTTCTAACTTGCATCTTCTAATGATCATCTTCCTCAGGTATATGTGACTGTGCCTTTGCTGAACCATTAGCTGAATCTGTGCCTTAGGCATGGACCCTCATCCTCGCAAAGGGCTTGAGCCCCATCTTGGTAAGTGAATTCCCCTTAATACCCTTCTTCAAATTTCGAATCTTCACGGGTCTAAAAATCACTATCAACATATATCCATTAGTTATCGATATCAACGAGTTAGTGAGTTGATGCCGAGAACTATAACGGTGGTCTGGATTATCCCCTAGTCCTCGGGTCTCAATCGTACTATCAATCAAACGACATCCTCCTCGGATCTTGGAGAGCACTCATATGGTCAAAGATCTCACTTTGTGATGATTGCCTCATTAAATGCCTCTTCAGGGCTCTTAAACCGCCATTTGGAAGTTATGTTGCCATCATGGCCTTCTTCAAATGCCTATCACATCATTCTAGGGCTTTCTCCGCTTCGACTTTCTGAGATGTCATGTGTCGTGCATCCATAGCTTGCGCGCCAAAACCGAGTAAAATTGGATCCCAAATGAACAGTCGCCCCAATCTCGTCCTTCCATTTGAATTCAGCCCGGTGAGATATTCATCACACGTGTCGCTAATCCTGCCCTCTGTCTTCCATCGAACGGCTAGGATCAAACCAAGCTGCCTATTTAAGGGCCAGTGTACTCCATTTTACTCTTTTAACACTTTGTCTTCTCTTGAGAAACTGTAACAAATCTCTTATGCCTCATGTGATTTCCCCACCTTCAAACCCCTAACAAGCTCTTCAGAACCGTCTTCAATCTTCTCAAGTAAGTTCTTCTCTGAATACCTATCTCTTAGCTCATGTTTCTAGTTTCAATAATGTTGGTAGTTCATATATACTGGATGCTTGAGTTTGTGTTGGTTGCTTTTATGGTAGTGTTTGTTTTTTTTTATGGTGGTGGGGATATAAGGGATGAGTTTATTCATGCGGGCGTATTTCAGTTATTTATGTGTATATGCAGGTATGCTTTTCTGGGTTTTGTATGTGTTTGGTTTTGGTTGTGTTTTGGAAGACTTACTGTTTTATCATTGCTAGGGCGTTTAGAGGTTTCTAGGATTAGCTACTCGGTAGAGATGAGGAATAACCCTAGTTTTAGAGTGCTTCCTTCACTAAAATTATGAACTAACCATTCGCTTCGGGTCATGCCTTGATAGAAATGTATGACTCTGAATCTTCCTCTCTCACTCCCCTCGAGATCTTGCTTACTGCCCAAGAAGATCCCGACCATTCTCCAAATACCGTCGTTCCTACCAAGGAAACTCCTAGCCCCTCCACATCTGCTGCCCCAATTGAAGAAGTCACAGACCCCTCCCCATCCACTGTTGTTGCTGATGCTACCAGCCCTACTTCCGATGCGTCTACTCCTACCACTGCTACTGATGCACCTACTTTTTGATGGTCCCCTTCTTAATTTATGTTGCTGTTGCTGTTCTTTTGTGGGTGACCCCGATGGGGCCTAATAAGTACATGAAAATGTACTTTGAACATCATTAATTCAGTTTGATTATCATGTGTTTAATTTTAATTATAGTTTATTTTGTGCTTTGTTATTAGGAAGCAATGGAATATGGATATTGGACCAATTATATGTGTTTCGGGACTTTAAAGACATTTCAGAAGCACACATGAAACGATCAGAAATGCATGAATCATTATCCTGCAAGCCTGGCCACGCGTCGTGACGCGCATGGCTGCGCATTGCGACACATAGATTTTTTTTAATGATTGCTTAGTTCGTATTTTATGCACACAGAGACTCCGGGACCCTCTATAAATACCTAAGCTCGTCCATAACCCTAAAAAGGGGAGAAGAAACAGAAAGAAAAATAGAGAAAACACATAACAAAAAGATTAAAACATATTTGAGATTGAAGAACGAAGAAACTTCATACCGGATAGGATGCTGCTGCAATCTCTTCAGGCTATATCTCTTTCTTCTATAGAGAACTAATCTCCTAGGCAAAGCTAATGATGAACTTCTGTATTTAAACTCTGATATTCATGTTGTTGATTTCTGAATGCTTTTATATTTAATACAATTGATGATTCATTGTTCTTATTATATTTTGATTTATAATCCAGAGATTGTATTTTCCCAACTTGCATTTAGGAATAATCATGCTTCTTCTAAGTGTGATTGGGGAACCTGGTTGTGACTGGTAAAGTTGTTTTATTAGTTAATCTTCTACTGCAGTATTGCCTGTGGGTATATTATCGACGTTAGATAGGTCATAACGATAACTTTGTGTGCTGTTAACATAGAGAAAATAATTCATCGATTACCTTAGAATTTAATATATTTAGAATTAAATATCTTCCGATTGTTGGTTTGGGATGTGAAACCTTCAATTGAGTAATAAAAGGAATCAATAACTGAATATAGGAACTTGATACAAGAGGGATTCCTGACGCTTTGCTGTTTCTCTCAATTGATAATTCATGCATATTTTTCATAATCTTTATTTTCATTAAGTTATTGCTAACGTTTTTGTTTAAGTAAATTAGTTCCTTGTAACCATATCTCTGAGGAATCGACACCCCAACTATACTGCGATAACCACAAGTACTTTTTGGGCATAATCAAAATTTGGCGTCGTTGCCGGGGAGATGATTTAGAATCTGAAGGAGCAGGTTTGCTTAGTCAACAACAAAGCGGTAACTTCGTTCCATTTTACTTTTTATTTTTATTTTATTTCAGTTTTAATTTTAGTTTTGATATTTTGATATTTTTATTTTTAGTTAATTCTTTTTATTTTTGTTTCTAGTTTTACTCGTGTTTAATTGCATGCCTAGACGTAGGGATAGGTTTGGTAGATTTGTTAGGATTGAAGAAGAAAACTTAGATTCAGAAAGTTTATTTGACAATCTTTTTGCCCCACCATCTACATCTAGCACACATACTATGAGTGAGTACGAGAGACCACCCATTAGGACTCTTGAAGAGTACCTCCACCCCACTCACACAGCTACACCATCATGCATAATATTTCCTCCTAATGCACCACATATAGACTTTAAACCTGAAATGATACAGTATCTCCTAACCTTTCATGGTTTGGAGAACGAGAACCCTTATGTGCACATTAGAGAGTTTGAAGAGGTTGTAGCAACCTTTCATGACCGATTCGAGACTACATACATAATTAGACTTAAGTTCTTCCCATTTGCCCTTAAGGATAGAGCTAAAAGCTGGTTGTATTCTTTGAGACCTCGGTCAATAGGATCATAGGGTGAGATGACACATGCATTCTTTAATAAATATTTCCCACACCATAAGACTAATGTCTTGAAAATACAGATCTCTACCTTCTCCCAGAAAGACAGTGAAACTCTTTATCAAACTTGGGAGGGGTTTAAGGAAATGTTAGCTAGTTGTCCTCACCATGGATATGAGAGTTGGCGTTTAGTGAGTTATTTTTATGACGGTCTAACCCCTAGGGAACGCCAATTCGTTGAGACAATGTGTAATAAGAAGTTTATCCGAAAGGACCCTGATGAGACATTAAAGTACTTAAATGACCTAGCTGAGAAATCCCATACTTGGACTGGACCTAATACCTTGGATAGCACTGATAGGACACATTCCACTCCTTCTAGCGGAGGCATACACCACTTTAGGGAAGATGATAGTCTTAGGGAAAAATTTGAGCTATTAACTAGAGATTTAGGAGTTTTAAAAGCCAAAGATAGCAAAACTATACATGCGGTAGCCCAGTTAGAACCTCAAGGGGTGTGTTTTGTGTGTAAAAGGATTGACCATCTTGCCCAAGAGTGTCCTAGATATGGTGAGATAAGGGAATCCTATGAGGAACAATGCAATACCTTAGGGATGTACAAGAAGCCATATACGCCTTATTCGGATACTTACAATCCTAGTTGGAGGAACCACTCGAATTTTAGTTGGAAACATGAGTCTCAACAACCCACTCAAACATCACAGCCTAGAAGTTACAGTGCTCCCCAATATCCCACACCTACCATTCCTAGAAATTCTTTAGAGGACAGCGGTGTCATGCATTTATAGAGGCCCAGAGTAAAACTAATCAAAGGTTTGAGTCATTGATAGCTCAGGTGGTTGAAGACAATAAGGATATTAAGAGTCAAGTCTCCAAATTGACTAACGTATTAAGTGTGCAGGAGTCAGGAAATTCCCATCTCAGGCATAACCAAATCCGCAAGGGCAACACATGGTACAGGCTAATCATGAGACATCCAATGTAAAATGTGTTAATGCCATAATCACTAGGAATGGTAAAGAGGTAGGGATGCAGGACACCTCCAAAACTATAGGTAACCCCAAAGATATTAGTGTCAATACCCCTCAGGAAGAACAAGTGCCACATATCCCAGTTAGAGTACCATTCCCTCAAGCACTTAGGCCTACAACAAGAACTAAAGACCCGAATGGTGAGATCTTAGAACATCTAAAGCAGGTAAAAATCAACCTTCCTCTGTTACATGTGATCAAACAAGTTCCCACATATGCGAAGGTTTTGAAGGATCTCTGCACCATAAAAAGAAAGCATCATGTGATGAAGACTGCATTCCTGACAGATCAGGCTAGTGCAGTAATTGAGCAGATGACTCCACCAAAATACAAAGATCCAGGCTGTCCCACTATTACTTGCCACATTGACACATATTCCATCTATATGCAGTTAGGACTTGGAGAGATCAAACCTACATATGTGGTTTTACAGTTAGCTGATCGCTCTATCAGAATACCACGGGGAGTAGTTGATGATGTTTTAGTTCAAATTGATAAATTCTACTACCCTGTTGATTTTTTGATTTAGATACTCAATATGTGGTTAACACTGAGTCAAAAATTCCTCTCATCTTAGGTATACATTTTCTTACTACAGCTATGCCCTTATCAATTGCAAGAACGGTCCCATGAAGATATCATTTGGGGATATGACACTGGAGGTGAATATTTTTCATGTTGAGAAACAACAATGAGATGGTGATGTTTGTCAGTACACATACTTGATAGACACAATCTTACCGGAGACATGCTCTACACCACATGAATCTAGCCCTCCCGAACTGAAGCTGATCCCAAGGAATCGTAAAAAGAGGAAAAAGAGAGTTAGTGCCCACTTGAAGATGATCCCGGTAAAATTAAAAAGGAGGTTGCACCACTTTTTCCATACATGCAGCCTAAATTCACAACCATCAGTAGACTCTGGGGGATCCATGTATAAATTGCAACAACCAGACAAAAATTCGTTTTCAGGTTTTAATCACCAAGTTCTGCCACAGAAGAAAGAATGTGGGACTACTTGGTCCGCGATGTGGAAGCCACCGTGACCACTTGGGTGATTGCGTCTAACTGAAGACGTTAAACTTAGCGCTAGCGGGCAACCCTTGCATCTGCATTTATTTTATTTCCTTTACTTTCGTTTTATTTTCCTGTGTGCTAGTTGCATGTTTATTGTTTGCATGAGTATTTATACAAGTGTTAACGTAACCTACACGGCCCACACAACTAAAGTCTCACCAGTAGGAACCTGATCAACTTCATGCCTGGTAGTGTTGTTCTTTACTCATTTTTCTTTATATTTATCTTACATCGAGGACAATGCAAGTTTTAAGTGTGGGGGTGTATACATGTGTATGGTAATACCTGTTATAAAAAAAAATTGTTTGTTTTTTGTCCTTAATAGTAAAATATAAGTCCAATGATGATATTTTTTTGCTTTAGGATGAAAACTTAGAAACAATAAGTTCTTTAATGTATTCTTTTCTGATGCCTTGAATAGTTGATCTAGGTTAGACTCGTAAGCACTTAACTATAGGTTTTTAGCAGTGATAACCTATGTAGTTGGCAAGGTGATTAGTTGAAGAAATTGCATGTCGATGAATGACCATTTGCTTAGATATCTATTTTGATTTGCTAGTGTTATGAGGTATGGTATGGTTAAAAATTAAAAAAAGAAAGTCTCGAAAGAAAGTCTCAATTGAGTGTTAGGACCACCATGAGGAGAAATGCTAACTTAAAGGGTATGTGTGTTGAAAAAAAAGAAAAGAAAAAGTTCAAAAAAAAAAAGAAAAAAAAAGAGACAAGAAAAGAAAAAAATCATACCATACTAAGCATAAAAAGACAATTACAGAGTGTATTTGAGATGTCTAGGTTGGTTTGGCCCATCAGATCCCAATTTTTAAACAAAATCATTTAGTTGGCTTACCTAGGAATCAAGATGTGAATGAATCTTTACACACACACACACTGTGAGTCTGGCTTAGATGATTTATTCAAGGACTTGGATTCGAGTTACATTGAGTACTTTGTGTTGGACAATTATGACCAATAGCATCACTATTTGTAAAAGACATGGTATTTTTGTACAAATTAACTATGTGACAAAGGAAATTTCTCTTTTATCATTTTGTAATTGGATTACTTGGATATATAAATGATAAAATTCCATATGATTAGTACCAGATTAATAAGATATGAGACAATATTAATCCACGAAAGGTTTAATCATTAAATATCTCTAGTCGTAGTATTATCGAGACTGGACATCGATAATGCGAAATAGGCTAGTATTACACTTGTGCGTGTTATGGAAGCTTAACGACATAGTTCTCATATATTTAAGGATTGGATACTTATGCAAGTGTGATATGAGGTTCTGTTAGCCATTAGACGGGGGGAACAACTTCTCTCTGGATAGACCCCTTGGAATCCCATTGGTAGTATGAGTATGTGTCTATGGGAATCCGAATTAGGGTAGGTGTATTGGTCTTAACCTGAGACTTGCATCGCTAATACTTGCGACAATCAGTATACTTTGGTTTTGGTCGTCCGGAGCTTTAACAGGTTCTGCGTACGCCTCTTCTGGGTATACTGAGAATCGTAGTGTATTGGGTGTGATGTTAAGATGGAAGTATCGCTTCAGTCATATGGAGATGATGGTCACGTATGGATACATAACTAGTACTCTTAAATGCTGCAGCTATCGGGATAGTATGACAATGTCATGATTATCCGATTATAGAGACTAGTTGTTTGTGATCCGATATATGCTTCGTACGGGGCAGACACAATTCCAGCCCCAAGCCTAGCATGTGACATCCGATATTGGATCATACTATGCAATACTTTATATACTATGCCTGATACAGATTATATATTCCGTGTTGAATATTTCTGGAGAATTGGGTAGGCATAGTGCTTTGCTAGAAGCCAACCATGTCTTATTTAATTTGGAATTAAACACGAATTAGTATTGGATACAATTTAAATTGGATTTGAAATTGTAGTTCGATATAATTCAAGAATACTTACTTTGAGTATTTATTCTTAAACGAGTTGGACTCGCGCAAATCAAATCGTTGTATGAACATTGGATGGTCATTAATTGAAGATTAATTAATTGAATTAGATTGATTGACAACATGCTTCGTGTGAATACTTGGATGTATTTATATGAATAATGTATATCAGATGGATATTAGTTGGGTGGGGGCAATTTTGGAAATTATTGTAAATTTGGAATTTATTTATTAAATTGGACCTGCGTGTCCATCCTTTCACCTCCTTATCTCTTTGTATTTCTCTTCTCACCAATTCTCCTCAATGCAAATGAGGTTTCTTTATATATTATGTAATGGGTGGGTAGAAGTATGTGAAGTGCTAGCGGGAGAGAGGAAAGAGAGTGATTTGTTCTAGGAACAAATTGTATTATATATCCATCCGCATATCAATATTAATTTATTCGCTCCTTATTATTCTTTTAGAATGCATGTTTAAGGGTTGTATGATGAGACCTAATCAAAGATAATAAATTGGTTGCCAATTTACGCGAAAAACCCTCACTTTAATATTAAGTGTTTTCCTTCCATTGAATGGTTCTCTCTCAAGATCCAAGATTGGCATTGGTTTGTGATGAGTGATAATTATATCACTATTTATCACTCATTTGACCTAATATTTTGTATAGTTTCTTGATTTTTGTGAATGTTTTGATGTGTTTTATTGTTATTTTATAGATAAATAAAGTTTGGGAAGCATTGGAAGCAATTTGGGGCCAAAATAGACAAAAATGACGCAAAAGGGCATTTTGGTAATTTGGCGCGTCGCGACGTCTAATGAGCGCCACATTGTGCTAACCTGCGCTGGGGACACGTGTCAAAATCTGAGAAATTGGACTTGCTAATGTGCCGTGCCACGTGTCATCATCAGAACAGATCTTGCTAAAATACGTCGGTACACGTGTCATCATCACATGCTGCCGACAATACGCGTGCCACATGTCAGCTTCTCATTCGACCGCATCAGCCGCATGCCACGTGTCATCCATGTGTCACCTACGTGTCATCCACGTCATTATCTAACCGAGTCATCGAGCCACGTGTCGCCACATCATCAACAACCAATCAACGCCCGCCACGTGTCAGCATCTCAGTGGACCGATAATACCGCGTGCCACATGTCAAAATTTCATTGGGCCGACGGATTACGCGTACCACGTCAGCAAGTCAACAGATCAATGTACGTTGACCAAGTCAACACGGTCTCGCGTCGCGACGCTAGAAGGAATTTGGCGTCGCGACGCGAGGCAGTTCAGATGCCTATAAATTGAAGATTTCTGCACCTCATTTGGTGTGCTTTCCTTGGGATTTTTCCCTGATTTTATAGGATAGCATCTATTTTTGTAAATTATAATAATATTTAAATTATGTATTTTTATTTTTAGTTTTTATTACAACATGTTATTATTTATTTTTATGTTTTGTAGTTTTAAATTTCGCTGGGGTAAAAGGTGAAACATTTAATATAATTATATAGGTTAATCTCACTTAATTATAATATTTAAATTATAATTTAACCGGATTAATTAATGCCAGACTTTATTACAGCCTATACCGTCGGTTTAAATATAAATTACTTTACCGCCTATATGGCTGGTCTTTATGTGACAATAATTATCGTCTATATATATGGCTGGTGTAGTTGGACTAAATGGATTACCGCCTATATGGCTGGTTTTAAATGTTTAACATTATTAATTCCCGAGAAAGCAGAACATAAAATAATTTATATATTATACTAAGTGAGATTCCTAGATATGAAATATTTAATATGGATCCTCTAACCCCAACATTTTATTTTTATTCTAGGGAAGTGATCAAACACAATATTAAAAGGCTTAATAATTGATTTAATTATATATTGGGTAATTCTTTAGTTTGTTTATTGAGTCTTAAGCTTAATGCTTCTTGTTGTCTGATCACCAATAAGATTGATGTGGTAAACTTAAAATGAACTTGACGAAGGGATTTTAGGTTTCAGCCTTAGATTCAATAGCCCACGATCTTCCTTGAGGATATATAACCCTTTAATAGATTTCCTTACATGATAGACATATACCTGTCGGGCGGGGGTAGCCATATTTGGAACTTAATCTTAATGAATCCAGGTAATTTGGTTAACATAGACATATGGTTTAATTGGATTACACTGGGTATGTGCAGCTGACCATCGACATAGGCTTTTGCATAATTTCGTGTTTCAGTTTAGCAAACTGATTTATTACACATATATAAGAGAATCAATTCATCTATAGGATAATATTGTGTGGAGTCACAACCCTATATCTTTGAGTCTTTTGTTATTTTCCTTAGTATTTTCTTTTATGTCTTTAAGTATTTTATTTATCAAATCCACATTCAATCAACCAAAAACAATCAATCCCTTCTCCATTTAATTAGATACTTGTAAATAAATAGTATCAATAATTAAAAACAACAGTAGGAATTAAGTCATCGTGGGATCAATATTTTTATACTACTTGAACGATACGTACGCTTGCGTTATACGCGTGTGATTACGCACTGGTCAAGTTTTTGGCGCCGTTGCCGGGGACTTATATTTCTTGAGTTATTAATTTTGAAGCTATCTAATTTACTTGTATCTAATTTTCTTTATTTTTATCTTTAATTTTTATTTATTTCTTTTGTTTTTAGGTGGTTGAAAAATGGAACATTATTGGGAGATTGAGAGATCACGAGCTTTACTAGAATATACACCCCAAATCTGGGAGCAACAGTCCGGTTTTCTGAGGCCTGTTGTCCTGCCCAACAATTATCACTGGATGTCAGAACCAATCAATTCTACATTTGCTCAACAGAACAAAATGGGGAGATGTGTAATATTTGATGGTAACCACCCGAGCGATCAATGTATATACCTTTCAGAGTGGCAGAATTATTGGGATCATTCAAGGTACGAAGAACCATCATATTTTCCATCTTATCCATCATCTACCTACGATCTTCATCAAGAACCAGAACCATCAGAGGAAGATCAGATGGTTGACATGCTCAAAGATTTGTTCAAGAAACAAGACGAAAAGTTGGATACAATGATTGAAACATACCAGAATCAACTCGAAAGTATTCAGAGACAATCAACATCCATTCAGAGACTGACAGATCAAACGAGACAATTAATAGAAAACCAGAGCTACATACCTCAAGAAACATTTTCAGATGAAACTGATGAAGCCTTCGAGTGCCAAGCATTTCACAATGACACTTTAGCAGATGAGGAGGCTGAGCAGAATCAACAACCAGAGGTATCAGTTCAGGAACCCAAACCAGCAAAGTCTCTATTTGATTTTTATTATTAGGACTCTGATAAGGATGAAGAAGCTGAGTTATTTGTACCAACTGCATCAACAAATGAGGATGGAATTCTATATCATCAAAATGAAGATCTTGGAGCATTCATTACACAAATGTTTGAAGAAGATCTATCTGAGCCAATCACATCAGCCTCAGAGGATGAAGACCTAATGTTAGACACATCTTTACATCCTCAAGTTGATACTTCTAGAGCATGCATTTCACAGATGACAGATGAAGAATTGAATGCGGAAATCCTAAAATATATATGTGAAGAAAAGGTGGAGCAAGAAGCAGAGCAAATGGAGGAGCAAATGTCTGACCTTATTGAAGATCCAGTGAATTCAGGCGAAACATCACTGTTTTGGGGAGTACAAATCAGAGATATCGCCCAGAAGCTTGACAGAATGGAACTTCCATTCCAAGTTACAAGAAATTCTGATTTTCTTTCTTTCTTTTCAGGAACCACTGGAGTGACAAAGATAAAAAAGATGGCACAAGCACTGAATGGGACAAAATTCTTTTTGCCACCTTACCGTTGGAAGAGACCCTTCAAAAGTAACGCTCACGGGATCGTCTTTAATCAGACATCCAAAACCACGTTGAAACCTCCATGACAGATGGATTTCAGTCACGTCTGGCTGAAGATGGAAAATTTAGCGCTATCAGAGAGGCAACCCATGCAATTTGTTTTAATGTCTATTTTTATATTTTATGTATACTTGTTGTAGAATTTTTTAATTTTGTGTTATTTTTGCAGGGAAAAATAAAGACGAAATATTTTAGGACAAAGCAAGCCAGTGCAAACGGGATTTTCAACAAAATAAATTTGACAAAGTCACGAGGATATAAAGTTAATCCAGTAAAGATGGCCGAGTAAGGAGTCAGCTCTTGAGACGCGTCCCAGTGGATTTATTCGTCGAAAGACTTGGTTTTGCCAAAAAAAAAAAATCACGCGTCGCGAAACGAAAACCCTGCGTGTCACGACACCGAAGCCTAAACCATCATAAACCTTAACCCTAAAAACCGAGAGTCGCGACGCAAGAAGCAATTTGGCGTCGCGACGCGCGTTCGATATCTGGACTTAAACCAGCAGCCGCCAGTCAGTTTCTGCACTTCTCACCATCATCTTCGAGACATTTCCTCTCAAAAGTCACCAAATCCAGCCAAATAAACACTGAAATCTTCATCCGAAATCATCAAAACTCACCAAATCAAGCGAACAACCTTAAACTCCCATCATCTCCCTCAATTTTTCCATCTCAACCCACGGCCGAGACCACTCATCACAAGGCCGAGACCACTCATCACAATACCACGGCCGAAACACTGATTTTTCCTCTAATACCCATGGCCGAGACACTCATTCTCCATCTCAACCCACGGTCGAGACCCTCCATCTTCAGATCTTGTTCTTCAAAGCCAAAAGATCATCATTCAAAGGCCAACATCTTGAGTGGTAAAATCGTTCTTCACTCTTCTTAATCTTTTAAATTTCCAAATTTACAAAAGGGGATAACTGAAAATTGTAAGATTTTGTAGTGAAATCTGTTGAAATTGGATTTGGAATGTTGTTGTAGTGAAGGGATAAGAGGCCGAAAATTATTTGATTTTGTGGTTGTTTTGTGTGGTGAACTTTGTTGAAATTGAATATTTGGAAGTGTAGCAGTGAAGAGGATTGTTTAAATTTCGTAGAATTGAGGGCGAAGATTGACGTTGTTGTTAGATTTATGGGAGTTTTTAGAGGAGACCCTGTCAAAATTTTTACTGCAAAATGGCACCGAAACGATCTAGGGCTTCATCATCTGCCGGACATAGTTTTGACTATACCAAATTTGTTTCAGCAGCGTCAGAGAGAAGATACGAAGAGGGAATGACTAGAAAAGTTCATATTATGGAGATGGGTTTTGACATAAACCCCGGACTATTCCCTGGTATTGATAGTGTCATTGCAACCAGACACTGGCATAAGCTTTGCCAACAACCCACCCAGCCTATACATCTATTGTACGTGAGTTTTACGTGTGGGTATTTTCTGTTAACTTTTTCAAAATTCCATCAAAATTTTTAGTTTCTGCATTGTGTGTGATGCATTTTTTCACTTTTTTTTCATTCCAGCATTTTTATCTTTTGCATTTTGTGTGATTGTGTGTGTTTTAAATTCGAAAAAACCCATTTTTTTTTTATATAAAAAGTCCAATGATTTGATTGTTTGTTTAGTTAAAAAGTTTTAGGAAAAGATAAATGATAATTTATCTTTTATCCCTATTTTGAATTTCAGATCTAGGTCAGACTCGTGCTCACTTAAAAAATAGTTTTGTAAGCAGTTAGATAATAAGGAATTAACAAAGTGATTAGTTAAAATAATTAGTGGTTGATGAATGACCGTTTGCCTGAGTTTTGTTTCTGTCTACAATTATTATGTGAGGTAAAAAAAAACGTCTGAGATCTGAGTTATTAAGTCCGTATGGGTGTTTTAACACCTAGTGCCCTAAAGCCAACTGGTTTGGGAGTCACTGGCCCAAAGCTCGTTACATGGATCGAAGATCTTGACAAAAAAATATATATCTGAAGTCTGAGTAATTAAGTCCGTATGGGTGTCTTAACACCTAGTGCCCTAAAGCCAACTGGTTTGGGAGTCACTGGCCCAAAGCTCGTTACATAGACGGAAGATATTGGTCGCGACGCGAGGCAGTTCAGATGCCTATAAATTGAAGCTTTCTGCACCTCATTTGGTGTGCTTTCCTTGGGATTTTCCCCTGATTTTATAGGATAACATCTATTTTTGTAAATTATTAATAATATTTAAATTATGTATTTTTATTTTTAGTTTTTATTACAGCATTTTATTTATTTATTTTTATGTTTTGTAGTTAAAATTTCGCTGGGGTAAAAGGTGAAACATTTAATATAATTATATAGGTTAATCTCACTTAATTATAATATTTAAATTATAATTTAACCGGATTAATTAATGCCAGACTTTATTACCGCCTATATGGTCAGTTTAAATATAAATTACTTTACCGCCTATATGGCTGGTCTTTATGTGACAGATAATTATCGCCAATATATATGGCTGGTGGTGTAGTTGGACTAAATGGATTACCGCCTATATGGCTGGTTTTAAATGTTTAACATTATTAATTCCCGAGAAAGCTGAACATAAAATAATTTATATATTATAATAAGTGAGATTCCTAGATATGAAATATTAAATGTGGATCCTCTAACCCCAGCATTTTATTTTTATTCTAGGGAAGTGGTGGTGAAACACAATATTAACAGGCTTAATAATTGATTTAATATATATTGGGTAATTCTTTAGTTTGTTTATTGAGTCTTAAGTTTAATGCTTCTTGTTGTCTGATCACCAATAAGATTGATGTGGTAAACTTAAAATGAACTTGACGAATGGATTTAGGTTTCAGCCTTAGATTCAATAGCCCACGATCTTTCTTGAGGATAGATAACCCTTTAATAGATTTCCTTACAGGATAGACATAACCTTTCGGGCGGGGGTAGCCATAATTGGAACTTAATCTTAATGAATCCAGATAATTTGGTTAACATAGACATATGGTTTAATTGGATTACACTGGGTATCTGCAGCTGACCATCGACAGAGGCTTTTGCATAATTTCGTGTTTCAGGTTAGCAAACTGATTTATTACACATATATAGAGAATCAATTCATCTTTAGGATAATATTGTGTGGAGTCACAACCCTAGATCTTTGAGTCTTTTGTTATTTTCCTTAGTATTTTCTTTTATGTCTTTAAGTATTTTATTTATCAAATCCACATTCAACCAACCAAAAGCAATCAATCTATTCTCCCTTAATTAGATACTTGTAAATAAATAGTATCAATAATTAATAATAACCAGTAGGAATTAAGTCCTCGTGGGATCGATATTTTTATATTACTTGAACAATACGTACGCTTGCGTCATACGCGTGTGATTATGCACCGGTCAGTTTGTTGGAATTGGATTTCAATGCGTAATTGAAATTGAATTTTAATTCAAGCGAACGAATTAATTTGGAATTAATTCGCAAGCGACTTTCGTAATAATTTTGCTAGGCATTATTATTTAATTAAATTGGATTTAATTACATCGCAACGGAAAATTCGTTTAATCGGGTTAAACGAACCCGAGCCTAAAGTGTGTTGTGTGTAAGCCAACCAAATTTGGAATTTGAAAGTGGTATGACCCACTTTACTTACATCACTTGTCACTATTCATGATGGGTGTAGTTGGCTAATTAATGTTGGACTTTAAAGCACACAACACATCAAGTTTTGAACTTGAACTATTCATGCTCTCTTTCCTTCATGCTTGGCCGATTCTTCCTTACTCTTGGAGAGAAAATTTTGTTTCAATTTTTGGACAAAGCTAGCACTTTGGGAGTCTAAGAAAGGTGATAGGGAAACTCACCCAAGAGTTTGGAACTCAAAAGGAAGGCTTGGAGCTTCTACATCCATTGAGAATTTTTGAAATTTCATCAACCAACCAATGTAAGTATTCCCCAACTTTTCTTGGTAAATTCACACACAAATCTTGTTTAGAGATCATTGGCATGTCTAGGACACTAACACTTTGAAAGTTCTCTGATTTCATTACCAGGCATTCTTTGAGGACAATAATATGTGTAACTATTGGGACTATTTCATTTTGTTTTTGCATGATTGTATGTGTTTTTAAATGACGTTTGGGGTGTCGTCACTGTAAGCCCTCACGAGACTATAGCTCGTCCACTAGGGCCACCTATGGGTTTAAAGGCTTGTTGCATATGCTAAATGAAATCGTGATCCATACGAAAATGGCTTAGATTGTTTTTTACTTATTTATTTAGTTTAGTTCTTAGTTTCTTTTTGCGCTTGAATTGCAAGCGACTAGCAATAAGCTGGTTAGGGGTTGTGATAAGTACATAAAAATGTACTTTGAACATCATTAATTCGGTTTGATTATCATGTGTTTAATCTTAATTATAGTTTGTTTTGTGTTTTGTTATTAGGAAGCAATGGAATATGATATAGGAGCAATTGTACGTGTTTTATGACCTTACGGACACATCAGAAGCACGTAGGAAAGGGGCAGAAATGCATGAATCATTATCCTGCAAGCCTGGCCAAGCATCGCGATGCGCATGGCCGCGCGTCGCGACACGAAGACATTTTTATAGGATTTACTTAGTTCATATTTTATGCATACAGAGACTCCAGGACCCTTCTATAAATACCCAAGCTCGTCCATAACCCTAAAATGAGAGAAGAAACAGAAAGAAAAAGAGAGAAAACACATAACTAAGAGATTAAAACAAATTAGAGATTGAAGAACGAAGAAACTTCATATCGGACAGGATGCTGCTGCAATCTCTTCAGGCTATGTCTCTTTCTTTTATGGAGAACTAATCTCCTATGCAAAGCTAAAGATGAACTCTTGTATTTAAACTATGATATTCATGTTGTTGATTTTTGAATGCTTTTGAATGTTTAATATAATTTATGATTCATTGTTCTTTATTATCTTTTGATTTATAATCCAGAGATTGTGTTTTGCCAACTTGCATATAGGAATAGTCATGTTTCTTCTATATTTGATTGGGGAACCCAATTGTGAGTGGTAAAGTTATTTTATGAGTTAATCTTCTGCTGCAGTATTGCCTGTTGGTATATTGTCCACGTTAGATAGGTCATAACGATAACTTTGTGTGCTGTTAACATAAATAAAATAATTCATCGATTACCTTAGAATTTAATATGTTTGGAATTGAATATCTTCCGATTATTGGTTTGGGATGTGTAACCTTCAATTGAGTAATAACAGGAATCAATAACTGAATATAGGAACTTGATACAAGAGGGATTCTTGAGGCTTTGTTGCTTCTCTCTATTGATAATTCCAGTATATTTTTCATAATCTTTATTTTACATCACCAATTCAATTTATCTATTTTCATTAAGTTATTGCTAACGTTTTTGTTTAAGTAAATTAGTTCTTTGTAACCATCTCTTTGAGGTATCGACACCCCAACTATACTGCGATAACCGCAAGTACTTTTTGGGCGTAATCAGGACCTTCTGTAATAAACACTTAATTTCAAATAACTATATGAAATTTATATTTGTACATCTTATTCTATTTTATTTCTGATTGACACACTGAACAAAGACCCGAGGTGTGGCATCAACTTTCCATACTTAACCATTTTCAGCAAAATTAATCCATTCATTCCTTTAAGGGATCACGCCACTAACAAACTATGATGGTCGAATCCCAAGTAATTCCACTCTTGGAACACCTTCACTCAAAAGGCTTGGTACCACTTGAAATATAGTGGCATTTGCCCACACTTCTCCCATACTTATGTCATCAACACCGAAATGGATTTTGGCAGACATATCCGGCCCCGGGCCGGTATAGAAAATTTGATACTTAGCCGTGGGGGGAGAAACCCCAACCCCATGCCAACAAACCATAACAAGGCCTCAGTGGGACGTAACCCGACCCCGAGCCAACAAACCATAACATGACCTCTGTGAGACGTAACTCGACCTCGAGCCAATGCAGTAAATTGGCCACAAGGGAATGTTCCCTCCTTGTGCCATCAGCACTTGGTCGAGAGAAACTTCAGCCCCATGCCAACAAACCATAATAAGGCCTCGATGGGACGTAACCCGACCTCGAGCCAATGCAGTAACTTGGCCATAAGGGAATGTTCCCTCCTTGTGCCATCAACACTTGGCCATGGGGGAGAAACTCCAGCCCTATGCTAACAAACCATAACAAGGCCTCAGTGGGACGTAACCAGACCCCGAGCCAATGCACTAATTTGGCCACAAGAGAATGTTCCATCCGTGTGCCATCAACACTTGGCTATATGGGAGAAACTCCAACCCCATGTTAACAAACCATAACAAGGCATCGGTGGGAAGTAACCCGACCCCGAGACATTAAATAAATTGGCCACAATGGAATGTACACTCATTTTGCCATCAACATGGCCTCGCCGGAACGAATGCAGCCCTGAGCCATCAAATAAACTGGCCGCAAGGGAATGTACTCTCCTTGTACCATCAACATGGCCTCGGCGGAACGAAAGTAGCCCCAAGTCATCAAATTTCTTCCCAATATTTAAACGCCAGGGAAGATTTTCAACCCTTGGTAATCGCCATGGAGACTGGAAATGGCTTCCCACTTTGAGTTATCCATCAAAACAAAAACCAGGACAAAAACAAGACAAGTACAACAGGGTGACGTATTGTTGGGGTTTTGGGCGAATGGCGCGGCGGAAGCGCGGTTCGGCCGAAATCATAATTTAAAACTTTTTCAAATTACCGAATAAATTATTCAATATCTAATAAGAATAATTTATTCATATTTAACCTTAACCTATTTATTCGATATCAAATAACGACATAAATATATATGAAACGTCGCGAAACTTTTTCGAAAAATGTTTTTCTGTAAAATGACGCAAAATATATTTTTGACCGAACCGACAACCCGACACTTATGGAGACTGCCCAAGTCAGCCCCAATAGTGATAGGACAGTTCATGGGCTGCCCGAACAGTGACAAATTCACTGTTTGGACAGCCGTCACCCGGTTGGCTCAAAAGTCACCCGGTAACGCCGTTTTTCGCCGTTTTTACTTATTTCAACTCTGAAACACTTTCCGGCAATTGTTCCAACTCCAAAAACATATCCAATACATTCACAATACATCATTTTCTTCACCAAAATAGAATAAACTCTAGGTCTGATCTAGAACAGAAAAATGCCAAATTTCATGCTTTAAATCCAATTTTTCAACATTAATCAAATTAATCTCAACACCAACCAAAGTCACCACACATGAACCACCCAAGAACCATTCTAGGCATTACAAGAGTGGTTATAACAATCTAGAATGGAAACTCATCATCAAATGATCAATTTGAACAATAATTACACTAATATTGTCTAAATCACTTCACACATGCATCATTAGCTTCCAATTCATCCACCAAAACCAAAAGCCCCAAATTTTCACAAACAAAGGAACCCTAGAAAATTCATAGCAATTCAAGAAAGCATGAAAGAAATTTCTAAGCTTAGGGTTTTAAAAGATTACCTGTAATCCCTTGTTTTCCTAAGCCTTTTCTTGAATTTCCTTCATTTTCTTCATGATTTGTCCAAAGCAAATCCTAGGGCTTTTCTTCTACAAGTTTTGGCCATGGTGGGTTTCATTTTGAAGAAGATAAAAAAAATTTCTTTTAAAATGGCCTTGACCGACTTTTAGGGGCAATTATGTCAATCTGAAAAATTTAATCAAATTAAATTATAATAAACTTTATGTTATCCAATCAAAATTGCACGCATAAAGTATAATAAAATCATACCATATGAACCAATAATAATTGGACAAATTTCATAACATTTATGAAAAACGTTTATTAATTAATCATTTAAATATTTAACAATTAAATATCCAAATAATCAATTAATATAATTATTATTATATACATGTATTTTTATTTACAATAAATAACAAATACATATATTAATGGAATGTGTCAAAATCTCATTTGACGAATAATTAATGTGTATCTAATCGTATTATGTATCAAATACAAATACATAATAATTACGATTGGCCAAAATTCCCTAATGCATGTGTTATCGTTTAACCGATTAAACGAATCGAATTAACTCACTTAATCCGATGAAGTATTATGAATAATCCGTATTATTATATCGCGTTGCCCAAGTGCTCAACGAGTACACTTCATAATGTGGAACTCTCTAAGTTTAGGTTTATCCGTCACGAAATCCAATTTCGTATCCATACTCCACCCGCTAATGGATTATGTGTTGGGTTTCTCTAAGGTCCCAAGGATCAATATTAAGCAATGAAACACATGTGCGAATACTCAAAGAAGTTGCGGAATACTTACATTGAGCGGTTGAGCGATGCGTTGAACACAAAAATCCAAGCTTTTCTCCTCCAAGGCTCTCTGCAGTGGGCAGATTTTTGTCTCCAAATTTTCCACCATGGATGATCCATCAAGCTCCAAGCTTTGGTTGATGATTCCATGCTCACGGGTGCGGTTCCCTATCACCTTCGCAAGACTCCAAAAGCGTGCTAGCACTCCGTAAATTTTGCCGCAAAATTTCATTTGCTCTTTTTCAAGTCATGGTAAAAACCAGAAAAGAAGAAGAAGAATCAGCCCATTGGGCGTGAAGGAGAGAAGAAAGAAGAGAGAAATGTGTGTTATGTTGGTGGTTGGAGAAAAGTGTATCTAATACACTAAAATAAAGTCAAACACCAAATATAAAATAAAAGGTAAATGGCTTTAATTCAACCAACCACTCCCATCAATCAATCAAGTGACACATTGTCACATCACTCAAAGTGACAAGTGATTTGACGCTTGATATGACTAATGATTTGACCCTTGATGTGACTTGTGGGTCGCACTTAAATTCGCAATGCGAGTGCGCCCGTAAACACTCCCGGGCTCGGGTTCCCTAATTCCAAATTAACGAATTTTCCGTTGCGACGTAATTAAATAATTATGCCTAGCAAAATCACTATTCATGTCGCTAACGAATTAATTCTAAATTAACCCGTTCGCCCGAATTAAATTCTAAATTTAATTCCGCTTCAAAATCCAATTTCATATAATATATCGAATATATTATTTTGTCGATTAATTCCAAACTAATCATTTTCTCTCTTTAATTAATATTTTATCCCAGATAAAATATCTCCGTAATTAATCCCAGATTAATTTCCTCTCTCATCTAATTAATCCCAGATTAATAAAGTGCGAGTCATACGTCATCGGTGAATCTTCGGGAAGCGACCCATGAGATCCCCAGATATGTTGGCAGTAAATGTGTCTGCCCCGTACGAAGCACATATCGAATCTCTGGTAACTAGTCTCTATAATCGGATAAACATGACCTAATCATTTTATCCCGATGACTGCAGTACATAAGAGAACCAGTTCTGTATCCTACGTGATCATCATCTCTATTATGACTGGAGTGATACTTCCATCTCGACATCACACCCAATACACTACGATTCTCAATATACCCAGAAGAGGCGTACACAGAACCGGTTAAAGCCCTGGACGACCAAAACCAAAGTATATTGATTGTCGCAAGTACTAGCGGTGCAAGTCTCAGGTTAAGACCAAATACACCTACCCTGATTCGGACTTCCATAGACACATAGTCATACTACCAATGGAATTCCGAGGGGTCTATCCAGAGCGAAGCTGTTTTCCGTACCATCGGTAAAACACAACCTCCTACTACACTTGCATGATTATCATATACCCAAATATATGAGAACTATGCCGTTATGCCTTCACAACGCGCACAAGTGTAATACTAGTCTATTCCGCATTATCGATGTCCAATCTCGATAATACTACGACTAGGGATATTTAATGATTAAACCTTTATGGATTGATACTGTCTCATATCATCTCAATCCTGAACTAATCATATGGACCTTCTATCATTTATACATCTTGGTGATCTAATCACAAATGATAAAAGAGCAATTTCCTTTGTCACATAGTTAATTTGTACAAAAACACCATGATCTGTACAAATAGTGACGCTATGGGTCATAACTGTCCAACAATCTCCCACTTGGCCTATAGCCAGTCACTCGAGTATCTTACACCTGAACTATGTACGGTTCGCTCAAACTTCTGCTGAGGAAAAGGCTTTCGTCAGCGGATTTGCATGATTATCATCTGATGCGATTTATTCGATCATCACATCGCCACGATGTATGATCCGAACGAATCAGATGAATAGTCGAAGTATATATCTGGATCGTAGATGAGACCATTAATTCTTTAGCTTGTGCTGTAGCCTAGCTCAGCTGTTAACAAAACTATTCCTAATCTAATTAGGATTATTATCGACCCAAATGGCTTCTATTACTGCCTCAGTTGCAGCAATAATCCACGTTTGTTGTTTATTCGGTTACAGTATCTTGCTTGGAAGATTTCCAGCTCACTGTTCCGTTATTCAAACTTTATAGTACCGTTATTACGACTTACAGTCGTTTATATATCGATTAGGAAACTTGCAGCAGTGAACCCAGTCACTTCAAGTTCTCTTTCTACATTGTTTAAGACAGCATCCTTACTTCCTCTAAGATACTAAATGATGTTCTTAACATCAATCCAGTGACCATCACTTGGATTGGCCCGATTGTGACTCCATATGCTCAAAGCGTATGAGACACCGGGTCGCGTACTTTTTTCAATGCACGAGTTCTCGGATAGTGCTAACAACTTTAAATCTATCCCAGTAGATCTTTATTCCAAGAATAAATGTTGTTTCTCCCAAGAATTCTATGGAGAATTTTCTTGAAAGCCAAGCTTTCACCGATTGTATTATGGGAATATCATTTCCAAGAAATGATATGTTATCATTATATAGGACATTCATTGTCAGTACGCTCCCACTAACCTTCTTATATACACAAGAATCATTTCCGTTTTGAATCAAATCATATACCATTATGATTACATCAAAACGATAATGCCAAGAATGCAATGCTTGCTTCAATCCATACATGGATCGAATAACTTGCAAACCTTGTTTGCTTGTTTTTGTACGATAAAACCGTCAGGATGTTGTAAACATCCTTGATGAGTGGTATTTATATCACTTATTCCCACTCATTTGACCTAATATTTTGTATAGTTTCTTGAGTTTTGTGAACATTTTGATATGTTTTGTGTTATTTTGTAGATAAATAAAGTTTGGAAAGCATTGGAGGCAATTTGGGGCAAAAACGGACAAAAATGCATCAACAGGGATATTTTGGTCTTAAGCGCGTCGCGACGCCAAGAGTTCCGCGTCGCGACATCTAAAATGCGCCGAACAGTGCTAACGTGCGCCGGGTCCACAAATCAGAATCTGAGAAAAGTTTGACTTTGCTAAAATGCGCCGTGCCACGTGTCACCATCACAGCCGATCTGCTAACATGCGCCGTGCCACGTGTCAGCATCCTACGGTGCCGACAGTCATCATCGCCATGTGTCGCCATGTCGTCGCCACGTCACCGCCATGTCATCAGCCACGTCAGCAAGTCAACAAGTCAAATTTCCACGTATCGTGCCACATCATCATCAGCCAATCAGGAAGCGACACGTGTCGCAATTCTATGGTACCGACAGTCTCTTTCCCACGTGTCGCCACGTCGTCGCCACGTCACCGCCACGTCAGCATCAATTATTGGGTAATTCTTTAGTTTGTTTATTGAGTCTTAAGCTTAATGCTTCTTGTTGTCTGATCACCAATAAGATTGATGTGGTAAACTTAAAATGAACTTGACGAAGGGATTTTAGGTTTCAGCCTTAGATTCAATAGCCCACGATCTTCCTTGAGGATATATAACCCTTTAATAGATTTCCTTACATGATAGACATATACCTGTCGGGCGGGGGTAGCCATATTTGGAACTTAATCTTAATGAATCCAGGTAATTTGGTTAACATAGACATATGGTTTAATTGGATTACACTGGGTATGTGCAGCTGACCATCGACAGAGGCTTTTGCATAATTTCGTGTTTCAGTTTAGCAAACTGATTTATTACACATATATAAGAGAATCAATTCATCTATAGGATAATATTGTG
>SKCR01047443.1:0-41257 GCA_019454045.1 Zanthoxylum bungeanum
GTACATCGATCCAGTATCGGATGATCACATGCTAGGCTTAGGGCTGGAGATGTGTCTGCCCCGTACGAAACATATATCGGACATCAAGCAACTAGTCTCTTAAATCGGACAATCCTGACCTGGTCATATTGTCCGATGGTTGCAACCTTTTATAGAGTACTAGTTCTGTGCCCTGCAAGATCATCACCTCCATATGTCTGAAGCGATACTTCCATCTTGACATCACATCCAGTACACTACGCTTCTCGATAAACCCAGAAGAGGTGTACACAGAACCGGTTAAGGTCCCCAACCACCAAAACCAAAGTTTACCGATTGTCGCAAGTACTAGCGATGTAAGTCTCAGGTTAAGACCATATACACCTACCCTGATGCGGCCTCCCATAGACACATAGACATACTACCAATGGGATTCCGCGGGGTCTATCCAGAGCGAAGCTGTTTTCCGTACCATCGGTAAAACACAACCTCCTATCGCACTTGCATAAGTATCCAATACTTAAATATATGAGAACTATGCCGTTGTGCCCTCACAACGTGCACAAGCGCAATACTAGCCTATTCCGCATTATCGATGTCCAGTCTCGATAATACTACGGCTAGGGATATTTAATGATTAAACCTTTATGGATTGATACTGTCTCATATCATCTCAATCCAGTACTAATCATATGGACTTTTGCCATTTATATATCAAAGTAAATAAAATTACAAAACGGCAAAAGGCAATTTCATTATCACATAGTTAATTTTGTACAATAATACAATATCATTTACAAACAGTGACGCATGGACATAATGTCTAACAATACTATGTTTCAATCTCAAGCAGCAAGATATGATGCTATGTTTCAATCCCAAGCAACATTAATTCAAAGTCAATCTACTTCTATTAAAGCACTGGAGAATCAAATTGGACAACTGGAAAATGCTCAGAGTTACAGACCGCCAAGTACCCTTCCTAGCAACATAGAGTCAAATCCAAGAAACATGGGGAATGAGCAATGTCATGCCATCATGTTAAAAAGTGGTACTGAAATCAACAAAGTTGTTGGAGCCAAAACAGCTGCTGAGGAAGTTGCAAAAGAAACAAAGCAACAGATGGAGGAAAAAGAAGCAAAGGAAAAAGAACAGATCATTCCACCTCCACATTTTCCTCAACGTCTTCAGAAGAACAAATCGGATAAGCAATTTTCTCGGTTCCTAGAGATCTTCAAAAAGCTGCATATCAACATTCCATTTGCAGAAGCGTTGGGACAAATGCCCAGCTATGCCAAATTCAAGAAAGACATTCTTTCACGAAAGCGGAGATTGGGAGATTACAAGACAATAGCATTATCAGAAGAATGCAGCGCTATCATTCAGAGGAAACTTCCCCCGAAGTTGAAAGATCCTGGCAGTTTCACTGTTCCTTGCACCATAGGAGAATATGACTTCGGTAAGGCTCTGTGTGATTTAGGTGCGAGTGTTAACTTGATGCCTTTTTCTATTTTCAGGAAATTACAGATTGGAGAAACAATGCCAACTTCAGTCTCACTACAACTTGCTGATAGAACGCTCGTATTTCCAAGAGGCGTAGTTGAGGATGTACTGGTTAAGGTTGACAAATTCATTTTCCCAGTAGATTTTATTGTCCTTGTATGGAGGAAGACGCAGATGTGCCAATCATCCTTGGGAGACCATTCTTGGCTACAGGTCGAACCATTATTGATGTATAAAAAGGAAAACTAACCATGAGGATACAGGACCAAGAAGTAATATTAAATGTTTTCAAGGCCATGAATTTCCCAGATGATGAAAAGAATGAGGAATGTTTCAAACTTGATGTGATACACAGATACCATCCAGAACTCTAATGCAATACAAAGTTCTACTGACAAACTTAAAACATGTCAATTGTCTGTGGAGCCTAAAGATAAAGCGTCTTTTGTACTGAAGAAGCCAATTCTTGCACTACAAGCAACAGAAGAGAAAACGTTCCACCAGCTCAACGAATTGGAGGAATTTCACAATCAGCCTTTTGAGGATGCCAAATTGTACAAAGAAAAGGGCAAGAAAAGACATGATGATAAGTTAGTGCGCATACAACTGGAACCAGGGCAAACGGTACTGTTGAACAAATCAAGGGTGAAATTCTTCCCATGGAAGCCAAAATCACGGTGGTCAGGTCCATTTGTGATCACCAAAGTTTTACCAGATAGAGCCGTTGAGATACATGATCCTGACTCCAACAAAACTTTCAAGGTTAAAAACAAGCGTGTCAAACACTACTGGGGAGAATCATTTGAGCGACAAAAAGAAAGTGTTACACTTTCAGATCCAGCTTAACGTTTGAGAACTCAAGTCTGGCTGACGACTCTAAACTTAGCGCTAGCAGGGAGTCAACCCATGCAATTTTTGTATATATTATGATCTGGTGTGTTTTATTTTTGTGTGTTTATTTTTGCAGGTTTAGTCATTTCAAGATGGAAGAAGTTCTCGAAAATCTTCACAAGCAATTTCCTTCTCTCCCTCAAAATTCTCTGATGAAAGTCTACAAAGCTCGCTTAGAATGGATGAGACTACTAACAATCCATGGTGTTCCTAATTACATTCGTTGGGTAATTGAAGCACGAGTCTGATTGGCATGTGAGTCTTCTGACTCTTTTATTTCACATCTGTCTGGTTTTAGAAGAAGCACCTATGCAAAGAAACGTAGAGCTAAGCAAATGGGTGTTTGTTACAAATGTGCACGCTGGAATTGCAATACTCGTTGTCGTTCTTTAGGAATGGTGTCTGATAATCGTGAAGACAAAATTAAATTCATTAGGGATGGCTTGAGTAAGGAGTCTTTAGATGATATATCTTCAACTCTTGAGACGCATCCAAGTGGATATGTTCACATAGCCATTAGCAAATTACATACACAATTCCAAAAGGAAAGACAATTGTTAAGTCTCGGGAATCTGACACAAAAAGACCCTGTTTGCCAATTTATAAGAAAATTGGATGGGAAGCTTGTCCCTGATACATAGACGTCAATCAAGCCGTTACTTTTCTTGTAAATATTATATCTCTTTGTTTTTTTCTTAATAATTGTGATTTGTTTTGTTGTTTTTCTTTTGTTTTCTCCGACAGGATCCAGACCTTTTTGACTATCACGATATTATTTCGCTACTAATTGTCCTCTGGAAGATACTTGTGCTATTTTTACTCACCCTTTTCAGGTACTATAAATTCAGCCCGTCATTGCACTTTAGAAGGCATCCAGAGTTGAGAAAGAAATACATAAAAAAAATGGAAGCCACTTCAAGAAGACGAGTTGAAAACATCTGTTTGTTTTGCGGTAGTAGTGTTGGTGTTAAGCCGCAATACGTAGAAGCAGCACAAGAATGGGTCGAGTCTTAGCTGCAGAAATATGCCATTAATATATGGCGGAGGCAATCTTGGACTTATGGGATAGTTTCAAAGGCCGTACAAGAAGGAGGCAGTCACGTTTTGGGAATCATTCCAAAACCCTTGGCAGAGGAAAATCTTATTGAACCATCAAACGGAGAGGAACTGATTGTGTCAGGTATGTCTGAACGACTGGTCGAAATGATTAACCGTGCTGATGCTTTTATTGCTTTGCTAGGTGGCTTGGGTACATTGGAGGAAATTTTTATTTTGCTATCTTGGGCGAATCTGAACATACACCAGAAACCAATTGGGCTGTACAACGTTGATGAATTTTATGATTTTCTTTGTGTATTTCTTGATGATGCCCGGAGAAATGGGTTCGTGTCAAAACCTTTGAAAGAACTCATCTTTACTGCCAGAACTGCTCCGGATCTAATTGACCAACTCTTAGCCTATGAACCACAAGTTGACCATATCCTTTCAAAGATAAATTGGTCCGAGGACGATCGTGGTAAGAGGCGTCATGTTAATCTGGATCTTAACCTTTAATTTCTTGTTAAATTACAGCTAACCAGGTACTACCTTCTAAACTCTTCTTCTACTGTTTAAGACATTGGGGACAATGTCTCATTTAGGTTTGGGGGGGAGGAAATTAGTTGATCAGTACCTTATTTTTAGTTTTTGTGTTCTTTTTATTTTTAGTCCAAAATTTTTCGAAAAATACAAAAAATTTTGAAAACTTTCAAAAATTACAAAAATATTTTGTGTTTTGTGTTTTTATTTTGACTAAAAGGGTGAAATTGGTGAAATGTAGCTGAGTAAGGAGTTCCACTCCTGATACGTATCTCAAGCCTATTTTCGAAATAAGTTAATTTTTGTTTATTTCATTTTAAATTATTTAATTTGTAAATTCTCCATAAAACGGACTAAATGGATCTTCATATGCTCAGTTAGCAGATATTATCAACATACATAGAAACATACGGACATGAACTAAAATTGAAAAGTTTGTAATATTCAGTGCTCTAGTTTGATTGGAGAAAGCATCTAAAAAAGCAATTGAGTAAAAAAAAAAAAACATATGAGATCCGAGTTATTAAGTCTGTAAGGGTGTTTTAACACCTAGTGCCCTAAAACCAACTGGTTTGGGAGTCACTGGCCCAAAGCTCGTTACATGGATCAAAGATACTGCAAAAATATATATATATGAAGTCTGAGTAATTAAGTCTGTCGGGGTGTCTTGACACCTGGTGCCCTAAAGCCAACTGGTTTGGGAGTCACCGACCCAAAGCTCGCTACATAGACGGAAGATATTGTATATAAAAAAAATCAAAAAAAAAATCAAAAAAATCAGAAAAATTATTCCATTGCTGCAAAAAGATGTGAATTCTGATAAAACTTTAGGACAAAAATATTACTCTCTTATCAACTACACTTGTGACTGTTGTGGGCAAAAATGAGTTGATTAATATTTTGTCGACTGTGTATATGGAGAATGGTAAAAATAATCGGAGAATTTACTTATTCGGTTATTTAGAATGAAACAAAACAACTATTGACTTGGAGTAGAAGTTTCACCTGATTAGTCACTAACTTCTTTATTCTCTTTTCTCTTGTCTTTTTGCTTTTGTATGCATTAGTTTTATTATCTTTTTACTTTTGTAAAACGTTTGTGGGTATCGTTGATGTAAGCCCTCACGAGACTATAACTCGACCACTAGGGACACCTAGGGGTTTAAAGGCTTGTTGCATATGCTAAATGCAACTGTGATCCCTACGAAAGTGGCTTAGTTTAATTTTAATTGTTTCTTGTATTTTATTTTATTGTTTTGCTCGAGGACTAGCAAAATCTTAGGTTTGGGGGTTGTGATGAGCGGAAAATATATCAATATTTACCGCCCATTTTACTTAATATTTTGTTTAGTTTCTCGGGTTTGATGAACGTTTTGATGTGTTTTAGTTTATTTTGCATATAAAATAATATTGGGACACAATGAAATCATTTAGGACGAAATGTGGGTCAAATAAGGGCAAAAATTGGACTTGACATATTAATTTTGGAGAATGGAAACTTGAAAGGGCTTTTTAACGAAGTGCAGTTTTGGAAATTCCAGTTTTGTGCATCTGTCGTAATTTGGGCATAACTTTTTACTCTGATATCGGATTGAGCTGATCCAAGTTTCAGATTAAAGAAGACTCAAAGATCTACAGCTTTGAAAGACAAAATAATTACGAATTCTAAATATTTAATGCCCGAAATTGATGAACCATCCAGAAGTGTGTTGTGTGTAATTATTAAAGTCACTTTCAATCATTTTCAAAGCAAAAAAAATAAATTAATAAATAAATAATAAAATTTATCAAATCATCACCAAACATGATAAGAGATTAGTGGAGCAATTAATAATGGATTTGTTGGAGATATTAGTGTAGCAATTAATAATTGATTTGGTGGATGATTGATGGAGGCAAAGTTTTGCCTAT
The DNA here is from genome assembly GCA_019454045.1 of Zanthoxylum bungeanum. NCBI lineage: Eukaryota > Viridiplantae > Streptophyta > Magnoliopsida > Sapindales > Rutaceae > Zanthoxylum > Zanthoxylum bungeanum. Next base: position 5,863 of record SKCR01047443.1, read on the forward strand.
AAATACCAAGCCATTTCATTTGTAAAATCATATTTTCTTCTTTGAAATTCCTAAGAATAAATAAGAAGATTGTATCTTGTTTGTTTATTTATAGCTTTCAGTAATTAATTTCCGCTTTCGCACTTCTTTTCTTTATTTTTCAGTTTTTACTTTACGTAATTTACTTTTACGCATAATACTTTTCTTTCTTTAAATTTCAACAATTTACTTTTCAGCATTACTTTTCAGCAATTTACTTTCAACATTTACTTTCAGCAATTCCTTTCAGCAATATACTTTCAGCATTTACTTTTCAGTAATTTACTTTCAGCAATTACTTTTCAGCATTTAATTTTCAGTATTAATTTCAGCATTTACTTTCCGTCATTTAATTTTCAGTATTTAATTTTCAGTATTTTACTTTATGTCTTTTATTTTATTTAAGTTTTTTTTACTACCCGTAAATATTTGTCGTAACTAAGCCAGTTATCTGGGGTTGTGATGAAATCCAATATCACCGGTTTATAAGAGGTTAGATTATAGCTTGGGTAATATAAAGATTTATTTATTGAGTCTTAATCTTAATGCTTTTTCATTAACTGGAACTGGGAAACTTAAAATGAATAAACATATGGATTTTAAGTTTAATACCTTAGACTCATAGTCCATGATTACCCAATTTGTCATGCCCAAAATTTAGGGAAAATTGAATCCAATCCACTTCAGACATTGATCATACACAACTTCAATTTTCAACCTCATTCAGCATACTTCATCAAACAATTCAACCAAATAATGCCTAAATCGAGTTTACCCAATTTTAACCCTAACTTTTTCATGCTTGATAATAGCTCAAGATACCTGTTGAGTTCTAATATAGGTCCCAAAATCATGAAATCAAGCACAAAATTCGCATGAATACAGAAAGGAATAAGGCGGAAACTTTACTCACACTTGAACGGTTTTGGATGCGAAGAACAAGATGCGTTTTTGTCTTGTTGAAGCTCGTTTTGGACTCCATTGAGCTGCTGTGATGCCGGTTGGGGCTGTTTTGATGCCTTCAAAATCGGCCATGATGACTCCATTGAAGCTCAAGCTTCAAGCTCAAAATAAATTCAAGCTCATTAAATCACTTCCCTATCACCTATGTATCACTCAAGGTGTGCTAGCACATCATCTTCTTGTCTTGCTTCTCATAGATTCGGCCAACCAAAAATGAGAGAAGAAAAATTTTGGCTCCAAGCCGTGAGGAGAAGAGGAAAAAGAGAGGGAGAAGAGAAAACGTGAATGAGGAGAGAGAGAGGGAAAAGAAAAAGTATATTTGGTTTTTATTATTCACAAAATTAAAATCATTTACCAATTCTTTTTAATTTCCATTACAAAAAGTCAAAAAGCAAAAAGCAAAAAGCATTTAAAGCTTTTCAACTACCACCATCAATCACTCAAATCAAGTGACAAATGTCACATCACTCAAAGTGACATTTGATTTGACGCTTGATGTGACTTGCGATTTGACGCTCGATTTGACTTGCGTGCCGCACTCGAATTCAAAATGCGAATGCGCTCGCAAATATCCCGGGCTCGGGTTCGCTAATTCCAAATTAACGATTTTCCGTCGCGTCGTAATTAAATGATTACGCCTAGCGAATCACTATTCACGTCGCTAACGAATTAATTCTAAATTAATTCGTTCGCCCGAATTAAAATCTAATTTTAATTCCGCGTCGAAATCCATTTCTATAATATATCGAATATATTATTTTATCGATTAATTCCAATTAATCTTCTCTCTCTTTAATTAATATTTTTTCCCAGATAAAATATCTCCGTGATTAATCCCAGATTAATTTTCTCTCTCTTCTAATTAATCCCAGATTAATTAAGTGCGAGTTATACGTCATCGGTGAATCTTCAGGAAGCGACCCATGAGATCTCCGGATATGTTTGGCAGTAAATACGGTCGTCGGACTATCCGAACACGTAAGTACCTCGTACTACGTTTATACCGATTTACAAGACAAGGTTGGCTTCTAGCAAAGCGCCATGCCTACCCAATTCTCCAGAAATATTCTTACAGGAATATATAGATCTGTATCAAGCGTAGATACCGTAGTATTGTGTATATCAGCCCAGTATCGGATAGTCACGTGCTAGGGCTGGGGCTGGATAAGTGTCTGCCCCGTCCGAAGCACATGTCGGATGTCTGGTAACTAGTCTCTATAATCGGATATACATGACCTTGTCATAATATCCCGATGGCCGGCCAGCACTTAAGAGCACTAATACCGTATCCTGCGTGACATCATCTCCACTATGACTGAAGTGATACTTCCGTCTCGACATCACACCCAATACACTACGACTCTCTGATAAACCCAGAGTGGTGTACGCAGAACCGGTTAAAGCCCTGTACCACCAAGACCAAAGTCTATCGATTATCGTAAGTATTAGCGATGCAAGTCTCAGTTAAGACTATACACCCCTACCTTGATTTCGGCCTCCCATAGACACATAGTCATAATACCAATGGGATTCCGAGGGGTCTATCCAGAGCGAAGCTGTTTCCCGTACCATCGGTGAAACACAACCTCCTATCGCACTTGCATAAGTATCCTATACTTATATATATGAGAACTATGTCGTTGTGCCCTCACAACGCGCACAAGTGCAATACTAGCCTATTCCGCATTATCGATGTCCTGTCTCGATAATACTACGACTAGGGATATTTAATGATTAATCCTTCGTGGACTGATACTGTCTCATATCATTCTCAATCCAGGAACTAAATCATATGGACCTCTCTTCATTTATACATCTAAGTGATCTAATCACAAATGATGAGAGTACAATCTCCTTTGTCACATAGTATTTGTACAACAACACCATGATCTGTGCAAATAGTGACGCTATGGGTCATTTTGTCCAACAATCTCCCACTTGGCCTATAGCCAGTCACTCGAGTGTCTAACACCCGAACTATGAACGGTTGGCTCAAACTGCTGAGAAAATGTTTTCGTCAGCGGATTTGTATGATTATCGTTTGATGCGATTTATACGATCATCACATCGCCACGATGTATGATCCGAACGAATCAGATGATATAGAAGTATATATCTGGATCGTCGATGAGACCATTAATTCTTTAGCCTGTGCTGACGCCTAGCTCAGCCGCTAACAGAACTATATCTAATCTAATTAGATTTGTATCGACCCAAATGACTTCTATTGCTGCCTCAGCTGCAGCAATAATCCGCATTTATTGTTTATTCGGTAACAATATCTTGCATGGAAGATTTCCAGCTCACTGTACCGTTATTCAAACTGTATAGTACCGTTTGCGACTTTTAGTCGTTTTATCGGTTATATGAAACTTGCTACAGTGACCCCAGTCACTTTAAGTTCTCCTTCTCCATAGACTAGAGAAAATCCTTAGTTCTCTAAGATACTAACGGATGTTCTAATATTAATCCAGTGACTATCACTCGGATTGGCCTGTTTGTGAATCCATATGCTCAAAGCGTATGATACACCAGGTCTTGTACATTTTTCAATGTACGGTTTCTAGGAGAGTATTTCGAAAGCCAAGCTTTCGCCGATATTTATTTTATGGGAATATCATTTCCAAGAAATGACGTATTATCATTATTTATAGGACAGCCACTATCAGTGCGCTCCCACTAACCTACTATATATACACTTAATTATTTTCGTTTTAATTAAATCATACATCCTTATGATTATATCAAAACGATAATTCCAAGAACCTAATGCTGCTCAATCCAATCATGGATCGAATAACCTGCATTATCCAATGGATTTACCGTGGCAACAGGTAAAAGGTTGAATCGTAATCAACACAATGTTGATAACATACTTTCCGTTAAAAGCCTAGTTTATACGCTGGTATGTTGCCATCCATGTATGTCTTCTAGAAGACTTTTAAGTACCATTAGGCACAATGCCTTGTGGTACATCAACTAGTATCCAAACTGGTTGAGATACATGGAATCCATTCGGATTATATGGCACTTTCCATAATTAGGGAGTTGATATCTTGTATCACTTCCTCATACGTAGTCAGTTGGTATTCCTCAATAAGATTCACATCTTTATGAGGTAGATCAGAAACCCATACCCCAGGTTGTTTTCTGACTCTGTCCGACCTACGCGGTTCTTGTGTATTCGAAGATTAATGGAATAGTCTCATCCTGGATGAACTATTCATGTTCCATTAAGATTCAGTGCCTTGAACAGTATTACTCCGATTTCCATCGAGTAATACTATCCTCCCACTTACCACTGCATATCGGTATTCCTCTCAGGAAAACCGTATGGTGAGTAACAATCTAATTGTTCTGTTGTGAGGGGTATAAGTACAATACTTATGGTATCCCTAGGATAACCTACATTTGGCACTTATCCTATTTGGGTTTTAGTTTGGTATCATCCAAACATATGCCTAGCATACCCAAATTATCAAGAATGAGAAACCCGGTTTCTATCTCGTTAATATCTAATATGATATATGTCAAACAGATTATTATGGAACCTTATTCAAAATAAGTTCTTGCACTGTTTAAAGCTTATCCGTTGAAGGAAATGGTAGCTCAGAGCGACTCGTGATTAACCTTATCATGTCTAACAAAATTCGGTTAATCCGTTCGGATACACCGTCAACTGACGTATTCCGGAGGAGTCCTTATTTGAAAGAATACTATACTCTTTCATATATATTAGAAACTTATTGCTTAAGTATTTTCCATTACAGTTCTTACCATGACGGTTTAATACTTTAGCCGATCTATTTGTCTTTTTCGTGTCGAAACTCTAAAAGTTTCCGATTTGTGTTTCAAAATAAACCATAATCATACGTGATGCCACATCCGTACAGGTCACGAAATATTCATATCCATATCTAGCCTAGCTAGACAGGGGCCCACTTGCTTCACTATGAAGTAGGGCTAACAGATCGGTGGCATTTACACTTTTACCAAGTAAATAGTGTTTTAGGCACTTTGCCCAAATAGACTAGATTCGTAGACTTTATTTGAATGGAATCAATCAGTCCTGGTATCCGCTCTTCAAAAGTGCGGATATACGATTCTTGTTTATCAGTGTCCCTGACAACTATGCCACAATTAGTTTCTTAACTGATCAAATCAGTTTGAGCTATTTATTTGTCATTTATATATTTGAGATATTATTTATATTCAAAATATAATCCTGTTATTCACATCTAATGTGTTTATCTCAATATCATCTTTATATAATGAAACACTTTAGTGTTCTAGAATATAAAGGTACACCCCAGCGGGTTATACGCGATATAGAGATAATGTTTCTAGTCAAACTAGATACATTATAACAGTTTCCTAATTTACGTACTAACCCGAAGGTAGTTCTAAATTCAGGTATCTACGGTTAAAACAGCGACTTTCGTCCCGTTTTTCAATTCGCAGATAAATCTCATTGAAGTCAGTATCCTGTTCAAAACAGATTCTGAACATCAACATATTTTATGTACCACACTAAGTATTTAAAATCCAATTTCAATACTAGTTGTGAACATAATTATGACAATCATATTGAAGTCAGAGCCTTGCTCGTCTTCTATTCCTTCTTAGGAAATGTCATTTATCTTCCCAGAAGATTATAATGATTTTGCCTGTTTCAACATTCCAGAAGCCTTTGGCCAAGCCTCGTGTTTCTGGAATATCGAATTAAGGTGCGCCTTGCGCTACAAGCTTAATATATTATTTTATCAAATAAAATGACCTATTAATTTCCAGGACCATCCTGAAACTTTATTCCCAATTTGAAAATTAAAATCGTTTAAATACATTTTCCACCCAGGATTATGTCTTAAACACAATCTTTCATTTTTATCTTGATTCTAATAGTCCAACTATTTAATCAACGATTTGTGGTACTATTTATTATAATGATTATAATAGTCCAACAATATAATCAAATATAATCTAAATTAATTAACCTCAATTACATTGATTACTATAGTCCAATTATAAAATCAACTGTAAACTGAAATTAATTAATTCAATATATTGATTAATATAATCATATTATATATAATCAACTATAATACAGTCCAACTGTTTATTAAAACAACAATTTAAATATTAGTCCAACTAACATTTAATCTAACGACGAAATAATTTGAATGAGCGCGTATGGCGAGTAATTGAACGAGTATTGCAAATTCAATTCTTGCCTCCCACTATTTTTCGGCGAGCCTCTAACCCTCTGTCGAGTACTCGGGAACCGTGTTTCCTAGTGGGCTATGATCCCGTTAAATATCACACAATCTTGACTTTGGCCAACAAATTGTATGATAATTAACTAGGTAGATCTCGAAGATCAATTGGATCCCATCCAATTCCTAGATCCAGTAGGCGGATATCCAAATCCTAAACATATAACTTATATATGCCAATACATCCAATGTATTACCTAACATTTTTCCTCTGAATCAACTAAGACTTGGCTTTGGCACAACAAACCTAGTGATCCCAGTCAAGCGCGACCCATTGACCATGGAAAGCTTCGTAATCAATGTCGATGGACAAGAAGTGGTCTTGACTTTGGCCAACAAACCACAACTTGGACAAGACACCGATATGGAACAAAGCTCTCGTGATTCAAACACATCTTCGAAGGACAAAGGGCTTGACTTTGGCCAACAACCCAATGCCAATCTCGGATCTTGAGTGAGAATCACTCAATGGAAGGAAAAACACTTGATATTGAGCGAGGGTTTTTCGCGTGCAAATTGGCTACCAATTTATTATCTTTGTTAAGGTCTCATGATCATACACCCTTAAACATGCATTCTAACACATAATAAAGCGCATATGAAATAAAATAATAATGATATGCGGATGGATACTTTACATTGATCCTAGATCAAATCTCTCATTTTCTCTCTCCAAAGCTAGCACATGTATTTACTTCTACCCGTTACACTACACTTCTAAAGAAACCTCATTTACATTGAGGGGAATAGGTGAGAAGAGAATACAAAGAGTATAGAGGTGATAATGCTGGACACGCAGGTCCAATTAATAAATCAAATTTATTACAATTTCCAAATTGTCCCACTCGACTAATATCCATCTGATATACATTATTCATGCATCGCAACCATGTATTCATACAAGCATGTTATCAATCAATCTAATCCAATTAATTAATCTGATAATTAGTGATCATCCAATGTTCAAACAACGATTTGATTTTTGCTCGAGTCAAACTCGTTTTGCGAATAAGTACTCAAAGTACGAATTCTTGAATTAAATTAAACTACATAATTAAATCCAATTTAATACGCATTTAATTCTAATTCACATTTAATTCCAAATTAAATATTACACTTTTATTAACGAACCTTTACGACTTAAATACCAAATTTAATCGCAACGGGTCTCAAAGCCCGATTAACATCTAATGTTTATTTAATTCAAGTCCAGTGGGCTTTTAATTAATTTCTATAAGGCGTGGACTTTTGGTCAACTCGGGTCAAACCAAATAACCAAAATCCAATCCGGGAGTTACCCCATAAGCATTTAAATTAATTTTGGCCCATTAGGCCCAATTAAATAATTAAAGTCCATTAAGTCATAATTGGACTTTATGGATACGGTTTTAGGCCCAATTGGATCAACAACCAAATTGGCCTAAACCTAACTTGGTACAACCAAGCCCAATTACAACCTAATAGGCCCAATTTCCAAAATAAGCCCAATTAATTAATTTATAGAAATTCTAAATTCCATAATTAATTAACCTAAGTGTAATACACAATTAATTATCCAATTAACATTTCTAAAACATCAATTAGCCTAATTAATCATGCACTTTATCAACAAATAGTGTCCAACACAATTTTAACAAAATCAAACCCATTACATGCTACTTTATTCTCGGCAATTAGGGGTTTTTTTCAATCCGATTCGGTTTCAATCCAATTGAATCCACAATCATCATTCCCAAATCAATTAAATTCATCCAATGAATCAAAATACAAAAAACACAATGAATTTCATATTCAATTGAATTCGGCCAAGCTACTTTAATTTGGGAAATTGTTCCAAATCAAAATTCAATCCAATCAATTTCAATTCAACATTACCCACTTGTTTCAAGTCATCCAATGATCAAACAACAAATTCACCAAGATATTAGGGTCTCAATTTTCGGCCAACATAAGCAATTTGGGGAAAATTGTTCCAAACACAATTTCAACAAATTGATCCAATCAATCCTCAATTAAACATACTTTAAGCATTCTAAATCATCCAATTTCATCAAACATGCTCAAAATCAAGTTTACCCAAATTTGTCACTTTATGCCAACATAAAAAATTGGGGAAATTTGTTCCAAACATAATTTCAACAAATTGATCCAATCAATCTTAAATTAAACATACTTTAAGCATTCTCATTCATCCAATTTCACAAAATATGCTCAAAATCAAGTTTACCCAAATTTGTCACTTTATGCCAACATAAAAAATTGGGGAAATTTGTTCCAAACATAATTTCTTCAAATTGATCCAATCAATCATTAATTCAACAACATTTAAGCATAATTAATCAATCAATTTAATCAAATCATGCTTCAATTGATTTTACCCAATTTGTCATGCCCAAAATTTAGGGAAAATTGAATCCAATCCAATTTCATGAAATTGATTATACACAACTTCAATTCAACCTCATTCAAGCATACTTCATCAAACAATTCAACCAAATCATGCCTAAATCGAGTTTACCCAATTTTAACCCTAACTTTTTCATGCTTGATAATAGCTCAAGATACCATTGTTGAGTTCTAATATAGGTCCCAAAATCATGAAATCAAGCACAAAATTCGCATGAATACACAAAGGAATAAGGCGGAAACTTTACTCACATTGAACGGTTTTGGATGCGAAGAACAAGATGCGTTTTTGTCATTGTTGAAGCTCGGTTTTGGACTCCATTGAGCTGCTGTGATGCTCGGTTGGGGCTGTTTTGATGCCTTCAAAATTCGGCCATTGATGACTCCATGGAAGCTCAAAGCTTCAAGCTCCAAAAATAAATCCAAGCTCATTAAGACACTTCCCTATCACCTATGTATCACTCAAGGTGTGCTAGCACATCATCTTCTTTGTCTTGCTTCTCATAGATTCGGCATCACCAAAAATGAGAGAAGAATTTGGCTCCAAGCCGTGAGGAAGAAGAGAAAAAAAGAGGGAGAAGAGAAAACGTGAATGAGGAGAGAGAGGGAAAAGAAAAAGTATATTTTGTTTTTATATTTCCAAAATAAAATCATTTACCAAATTCTTTTTCAATTTCCATTTACCAAAAAGTCAAAAAAGCAAAAAGCAAAAAGCATTTAAAGCTTTTCAACTACCACATCAATCACTCAAATCAAGTGACAACTTGTCACATCACTCAAAGTGACATTTGATTTGACGCTTGATGTGACTTGCGATTTGACGCTCGATTTGACTTGCGTGCCGCACTCGAATTCAAAATGCGAATGCGCTCGCAAATAATCCCGGGCTCGGGTTCGCTAATTCCAAATTAACGAATTTTCCGTCGCGTCGTAATTAAATGATTACGCCTAGCGAAATCACTATTCACGTCGCTAACAAATTAATTCTAAATTAATTCGTTCGCCCGAATTAAAATCTAATTTTAATTCGGTGTCGAAATCCAATTTCGTATAATATATCGAATATATTATTTTGTCGATTAATTCAAAATTAATCGTTCTCTCTCTTTAATTAATATTTTATCCCAGATAAAATATCTCCGTGATTAATCCTAGATTAATTTTCTCTCTCTTCTAATTAATCCCAGATTAATTAAGTGCGAGTTATACGTCATCGGTGAATCTTCAGGAAGCGACCCATGAGATCTCCGGATATGTTGGCAGTAAATACGGTCGTCGGACTATCCGAACACGTAAGTACCTCGTACTACGTTTATATCGATTTACAAGACGAGGTTGGCTTCTAGCAAAGCGCCATGCCTACCCAATTCTCCAGAAATATTCTTACAGGAATATATAGATCTGTATCAAGCGTAGTATATCGTAGTATTGCGTATATCAGCCCAGTATCGGATAGTCACGTGATAGGGCTGAGGCTGGATAAGTGTCTGCCCCGTCCGAAGCACATGTCGGATGTCTGGTAACTAGTCTCTATAATCGGATATACATGACCTTGTCATAATATCCCGATGGCCGGCCAGCACTTAAGAGCACTAATACCGTATCCTGCGTGACATCATCTCCACTATGACTGAAGTGATACTTCTGTCTCGACATCACACCCAATACACTACGACTCTCTGATAAACCCAGAAGTGGTGTACGCAGAACCGGTTAAAACCCTGTACCACCAAGACCAAAGTCTATCGATTATCGTAAGTATTAGCGATGCAAGTCTCAGGTTAAGACTATACACACCTACCTTGATTTCAGCCTCCCATAGACACATAGTCCTAATACCAATGGGATTCCGAGGGGTTTATCCAGAGCGAAGCTGTTTCCCGTACCATCGGTGAAACACAACCTCCTATCGCACTTGCATAAGTATCCTATACTTATATATATGAGAACTATGTCGTTGTGCCCTCACAACGCGCACAAGTGCAATACTAGCCTATTCCGCATTATCCATGTCCTGTCTCGATAATACTACGACTAGGGATATTTAATGATTAATCCTTCGTGGACTGATACTGTCTCATATCATTCTCAATCCAGGAACTAATCATATGGACCTCTCTTCATTTATACATCTAAGGTGATCTAATCACAAATGATGAGAGTACAATCTCCTTTGTCACATAGTTAATTTGTTACAACAACACCATGATCTGTACAAATAGTGACGCTATGGGTCATAATTGTCCAACAATACCTGTCGGGCGGGGGTAGCCATAATTGGAACTTAAACTTAATGAATCCAGATAATTTGGTTGACATAGACATATGGTTCAATTGGGTTAAACTGGGTATTTGTGTCTGACCATCGACAGAGGCTTACACATAATTTAGTGTTCCAGGTTGATAAATCAATATATTACCCAACTTTAAGATAACCACTTCATCTTTAAAATGATATTGGAAGAAATCACAACCTTAGATAGTTTCTAATATTGAATTTTCTTAAAACCTACTTTCGAACAATTTTATTTACTTGTTTTTAAATTTAGAATCATCACCATTTCAAATCAATCAAACAACCTGTTAGATACTAGTAATCATTTGACCTCATAAAATTAATAGATTATATATTAAATCCTCGTGGGATCGATATTTTTATACAACTTGAACGATACGTGCGCTTGCGTTATACGTGTCTGTTTACGCCGGTCAGAAGAAGGGAGAGAGAAGAACAAATGTGTATTGTTAATTTGTTTTCCAAAAACAAATAAAACATATACCATAATTCTTTTTTCAAAAATTCAAGCATTAAATGCTTGCCATCATCTCACATCAACTCACATCAATCAATCAATCAATTGTCACATCACTCAAAGTGACATGTGATTTGACGCTTGATTTGACTTGTGTGCCGCACTCGAATTCAAAATGCGAATGCGCTCGCAAACAATCCCGGGCTCGGGTTCGCTAATTCCAAATTAACAAATTTTCTGTTGCGACGTAATTAAATGATTATGCCTAGCGAAATCACTATTCACGTCGCTAACGAATTAATTCTAAATTAACTCGTTCACCCAAATTAAAATCTAATTTTAATTCTGCGTCGAAATCCAATTTCATTTAATATATCGAATATATTAATTTATCGATTAATTCCAAATTAATCGTTTTCTCTCTTTAATTCATATTTTATTCTAGATAAAATATCTCCGCAATTAATCCCAGATTAATTTTCTCTCTCATCTAATTAATCCCAGATTAATAAAAGTGCGAGCCATACGTCATCGGTGAATCTTCGGGAAGCAACCCATGTGATCCCCAGATATATTGGCAGTATATTCGGTCGTCGGACTATCCGAACACGTAAGTACCTCGTACTACGTTTATACCGATTTACAAGACAAGGTTGGCTTCTAGCATAGCGCCATGCCTACCCAATTCTCCTGAAACATGCTTACAGGAATAAGCGATCTATATCAGGCGTAGTATACGTAGTATCGTGTATGTCGATCTAGTATCGGATGATCATGTGATAGGCCTGGGGCTGGAATTGTGTCTGCCCCGTACGAAGCACATGTCGGATGTCTGGTGACTAGTCTCTATAATCGGATATACATGAGCTTGTCATAATATCTCGATAGCTGCAGTATTTAAGAGAACCAGTCCCGTATCCTACGTGACCATCATCTCCACTATGACTGGAGTGATACTTCCTTCTTGACATCACACCTAACACACAACGATTCTCAATATACCCAACATTGGCTTACATAGAACCTGTTAAAGCCCTGGACGACCGCAACCAAAGTATATTGATTGTCGCAAGTATTAGCGGTGCAAGTCTCAAGTTAAGACCAAATACACCTACCCTGATTTCAGACTTCCATAGACACATAGTCATACTACCAATGGAATTCTGAGGGGGTCTATCCAGAGCGAAGCTATTTCCCGTAGCATCGGTAAAACACAACCTCCTATTACACTTGCATGAGTATCATATACCCAAATATATCAGAACTATGTCGTTGTGCCCTCACAACGCGCACAAGTGTAATACTAGTCTTTTACGCATTTATCGATGTCCAATATTGATAATGCTCTGACTAGGGATATTTAATGATTAATCCTTCGTGGACTGATATTGTCTCATATCATTCTCAATCCAGGAACTAATCATAGGGACCTCCTATCATTTATATATCTAGGTGATCTAATCACAAATGATAAGAGTGCAATCTCCTTTGTCACATAGTTAATTTGTACAACAACACCATGATCTGTACAAATAGTGACGATATGTGTCATAATTGTCCAACAATCTCCCACTTGGCCTATAGCCAGTCACTCGAGTGTCTACCACCCGAACTATGTACGGTTGGCTCAAATTACTGAGAAATGCTTTCGTCAGTGGATTTGTATGATTATCATCTGATGCGATTTATTCGATCATCACATCTCCACGATATATGATCTGAACGAATCAGATGAATATCGAAGTATGTATCTGGATCGTTGATGAGACCATAATTCTTTAGCCTGTGCTGACGTCTAGCTCAGCTGCTAACAGAATTATATCTAATCTAATTAGATTTATTATCGACCCAAATGGCTTCTATTGCCGCCTCAGCAGCAGCAATAACCCGCATTTGTTGTTTATTCGGTAACAATATCTTGCTTGGAAGATTTCCAGCTCGCTGTTCCGTCATTCAAACTGTATAGTACCGTTTGCGACTTATAATCGTCTTATCGGTTTAGGAAACTTGCTACAGTGATCCCAGTCACTTCAAGTTCTCATTCTCCATAGACTAAGACAGCATCCTTAGTTCTCTAAGATACTAACGGATGTTCTTAACATCAATCCAGTGACTATCACTTGGATTGGCCTATTTGTGAATCCATATGCTCAAAGCATATGAGACACCAGGTCGCGTACATTTTTCAATGTACGATTTCTCGGAGAGTTTTCTTGAAAGCCAAGCTTTCACCGATTAATTTATGGGAATATCATTTCCAAGAAATGACATATTATCATTATTTTATAGGACAGCCACTGTCAGTGCACTCCCACTAACCTCCTTATATACACAAGAATCATTTTCGTTTTGAATTAAATCATACTCCATTATGATTACATCAAAACGATAATTCCAATAACCTAATGCTTGCTTCAATCCAAACATTGATCGAATAACCTGCAAACCTTTGTTTGCTTGTTATGGTACGACAAAATCGACAGGATGTTGTAAACATCCTCCAAAAGGTTTCCTTTTCAGGAAAGCGATTTTCCCATTAAGCTGACATATTTCACAAATGAGACATGCAGCATTAGCAAGCATTATCCATATGGATTTACCGTGACAACAGGTAAAAGGTTGAATCGTAATCACCACAATGTTGATAATGATACCTTTCCGCTACAAGCCTTGCTTAGTACGTTGGTATGTTTCCATCAATGTATGTCTTCCTCGAAGACTTATATAGTACCAATAGGCACAATGCCTTGCGGTACATCAACTAGTATTCAAACTTGTTGATATACATGGAATCCAATTTGGATACATGACACTTTGTTATATTAGGGAGTCGATACCTTGTATCACTTCCTCATACGTAGTCAGTTGGTATACCTCAATAAGATATATATTTTTATTAGGTGAGATCAAAAACCCATACCCCAGGTTGTTTTCTGACTCTCTCCGACATATGCGGTTCTTGTGTATTTGAAGATTAATGTTATAGTTTCCTCTAAGGTTCCCAAGATCATTTATCAAGCAAGAAAATAACATGTGACTACAATCAAAGGAGGCGCGGAATACTCACAATGAATGGTTGAGTGATGCGGTTGACAACAAAAACTTCATTTTCTGCCTCCTCCAAGCTCGGCAGTGGGCTGTTTTCTTGTCCTCAAATTCGGCCATTGATGGTCCTCCATGAAAGCTCCAAGCTTGAGATGATTCCTTGGTCATGTAGTGAGTTCCATATCACCTTTGTATATCCTCATTTGATGTGCTAGCACTCTAGAAATTGCCACAAATTTCACTCTTTTCTTGTCCTCAAATTCGGTCCAACCAGAAAAGAAAAACAAGAAGAAATGACATGTTGACCGAGAGAGAAGAAGGAGCAATTTTGGCTCCAAAATCGTGAAGCCTTGAGAGAGAAGAAGAAATGTGTATTTGTTAATTTTTTTTCCAAAAACAAATAAAACATATACCATAATTCTTTTTTCAAAAATTCAAGCATTAAATGCTTGCCATCATCTCACATCAACTCACATCAATCAATCAATGAATTGTCACAACACTCAAAGTGACATGTGATTTGACGCTTGATGTGAGTAATGATTTGACGCTTGATTTGACTTGAGTGCCGCACTCGAATTCGAAATACGAATGCGCTCGCAAACAATCCCGGGCTCGGGTTCGCTAATTCCAAATTAACGAATTTTCTGTTGCGACGTAATTAAATGATTATGTCTAGCGAAATCACTATTCATGTCGCTAACGAATTAATTCTAAATTAACTCGTTCGCCCGAATTAAAATCTAATTTTAATTCCCCGTCGAAATCCAATTTCATTTAATATATCGAATATATTAATTTATCGATTAATTCCAAATTAATCATTTTCTCTCTTTAATTGATATTTTATCCTAGATAAAATATCTCCGCAATTAATCCCAGATTAATTTTCTCTCTCATCTAATTAATCCTAGATTAATAAAAGTGCGAGTCATACGTCATCGGTGAATCTTCGGGAAGTGACCCATGAGATCCCCGCAATGTTGGTAGTAAATTCGGTCGTCGGACTATCCGAACACATAAATACCTCGTACTACGTTTATACCAATTTGCAAGACAAGGTTGGCTTCTAGCAAAACGCCATGCCTACCCAATTCTCCAGAAACATGCTTATAGGAATAAGCGATCTATATCAGGTGTAGTATACGTAGTATTGTGTATGTCGATCCAGTATCGGATGATCACGTGCTAGGCCTGGGGATGAAATTATGTCTGCCCCGTACGAAGCACATGTCGGATGTCTGGTGACTAGTCTCTATAATCCGATATACATGACCTTGTCATAATTGTTGGACAATTATGACCCATAGCGTCACTATTTGTACAGATCATGGTGTTGTTGTACAAATTAACTATGTGACAAAGGAGATTCCACTCTTATCATTTGTGATTAGATCACCTAGATGTATAAATGATAGGAGGTCCCTATGATTTATTCATGGACGGAGAATGATATGAGACAGTATCAGTCCACGAAGGATAAATCATTAAATATACCTAGTCAGAGTATTATCGAGATTGGACATCGATAAATACGTAAAAGACTAGTATTACACTTGTGCGCGTTGTAAGGGCACAACGACATAGTTCTCATATATTTGGGTATAGGATATTAATGCAAGTGTAATAGGAGGTTGTGTTTTACCGATGGTACGGGAAACAGCTTCGCCCTGGATAGACCCCATCAGAATTCCATTGGTAGTATGACTATGTGTCTATGGAAGTCCGAAATCAGGGTAGGTGTATTTGGTCTTAACCTGAGACTTGCACCGCTAATACTTGCGACAATCAATATACTTTGGTTGCGGTCGTCCAGTGCTTTAACAGGTTCTGTGTACGCTAATGCTGGGTATATTGAGAATCGTTGTGTGTTGGGTGTAATGTCAAGACGGAAGTGTCACTCCAGTCATACGGAGATGATGGTCACGTAGGATATGGTACTGGTTCTCTTAAATACTGCAGTCATCGAGATAATATGACTAGGTCATAGTTATCCGATATAGAAACTAGTTACCAGACATCTGACATGTGCTTCGTACGGGGCAGACACAATTCCAGCCCCAGGCCTAGCACGTGATCATCCGATACTGGACAGAAATACGCAATACTACGTATATTACGCCTGTTACAGATCCTTTATTCCTGTAAGGATATTTCTGGAGAATTGGGTGGGCATGGCGTTTTGCTAGAGGCCAACCTTGTCTTGTAAATCGGTATAAACGTAGTACGAGGTACTTACGTGTTTGGATAGTCCGACGACCGAATTTACTGCCAACATATTCGGGGATCTCATGGGTCGCTTCCCGAAGATTCACCGATGACGTATGACTCGCACTTTAATTAATCTGGGATTAATTTAAAGAGAGAGAAAATTAATCTGGGATTAATTGCGGAGATATTTTATCTGGGATAAAAAATCATTAAAGAGAGAACGATTAATTTGGAATTAATCGATAAAATAATATATTTGATATATTAAACGAAATTGGATTTCGACGCGGAATTAAAATTAAATTTTAATTCGGGTGAACGAGTTAATTTAGAATTAATTCGTTAGAATTGTGAATAGTTATTTCACTAGGCGTAATCGTTTAATTGGGTCACAACATAAAATTCATTAATTTGGAATTAGCGAACCCGAGCCCGGGATTGTTTGCGAGCGTATTCACATTTCGAATTTGAGTGCGGCACGCAAGTCAAATCAAGCATCAAATCATTAGTCACATCATGCGTCAAATCGTATGTCACTTTGAGTGATGTGACAAGTTGACAATTGATTGATGTGAGTTGATGTGTATTGTTTGAAAGCATTTAATGCTTTGCTTTTTGGAAAAAGTTTATGGTATAAATGTTTTATTTGTTTTTGGAAAACAAATTAATAAACCTATTACATTTCTTTTTCCCTCTCTCTCTCATGGCTCACGATTTTGGAGCCCTTTCTTCATCTTTCTCTCTCGGCCTTAGAGGCATTTCTTCACTGTTTTTCTTCTGCAAAAACCGTGAATGAGGGAAGCAAAAGTGTGAGAAATTTGTGGCAAATTTCTTGAGAGCTAGCACTCCGAAGTTATGCGAATGTGATAGGGCAGTTTACCATGAGCATGGAAGTTCAACACAAGCTTGGAGCTTGCTTGGAGTACCTCACATGGCCGAAAATGGTGGAAGGAAGAACTGCCACTGTCGTGACTTGTAGAAGGGCATAAACTGATTTTTGTCTTCACCACATGCATCCAATCCGTTCATTGTGAGTTTTGCGCACCTCCTATGATTGTATTTAACTTTGTTTCATGCTTGATTAATGATCTTGGGAAGCTTAGAGTAGACAAACAATGGTATCTTGAGCCTTTGAAAGCATGAAATTGATTTTAGGGTTAAAATTGGGCAAAACGAATTTGGGCATGATTAAATGAAATTGGATGAATTAGTATGCTTAAATGTTGTTGAATTGATGATTGATTGGATCAATTTGATGAAAAAGTGTTTGGAACAATTTTCCCCAATTTTGGTGTGTTGGCCGAAAATAGAGAACCCTAAATTGTCTTGGATTTTTTGTTTTTTGATTCATTGGATGACTTGAAAATAATTTGGGATGTTGATTTAATGTTAATTTGGATTCAATTGGATTGGATATAAAATTGGACATGAAAATCCTTCTTGGCCGAGACTTAGAGCATGAATAATTGGGTTTGAATTTGATCAAAATGTGTTGGACACTATTTGATGTAAATGAGCATAATTAATTAGGTTAATTGATGTTTTGGAAATATTGATTTGGATGATTAATTGTGTTAATGCACTTTGGTAATTAAATTATGAAATTGGGTTTTTGTGATTTAATTATTTGGGCCTTAAAATTGGATTTGGGCTTGTTGTGTTGTAATTGGGCTTGTTGGGCTTGATTGTATCAAGTTAGGTTTAGGCCAAATGGATTGGATCCAATTGGGCACAAAACCACTTCCATAAAGCCCAAATACGACTTAGTGAACCCTTAAAGTTTAATTGGGCCTAATGGGTCAAGATTGATTTATGGGCTTATGGGGTAACTCCCGGATTGGATTTTGGTTATCGGTTTGACCTGAGTTGACCAAAAGTCCACGCCTCAAGAAATTAATTGAAAGCCCATTGGACTTTAATTAAATTAATATTGGATATTAATCGGGCTTTGAGACCCGTAACGATTAAATTTGGAATTTAAGTCGTAAAGGTTTATTAATAAAATGTAATATTTAATTTGGAATTAAATAACGAGTTAGTATTAAATACATATTAAATTGGATTAAATGTTGTGATTTAATTTAATTCGAGAATTCGTACTTTGAGTACTTATTCGTAAAAATGAGTTTGACTCGAACAAAATCAAATCGTTGTTTGAACATTGGATGATCACTAATTATCAGATTAATTAATTTGATTAGATTGATTGATAACATGCTTGTGTGAATACATGGTTGCGATGCATGAATAATGTATATCGGATGGATATTAGATGGGTGGGACAATTTTAGAAATTGCTGTAATAAATTTATTTATTAATTGGACCTGCGTGTCCAGCCTTATTACCTCTCTATTCTTTGTATTCTTTTCTCTCACATATTCCCCTCAATGTAAATGAGGTTTCTTTAGAAGTGTAGTGTAACGGGTAGAAGAAAACATGTGCTAGCGGGAGAGAGAAATGGAGAGATTTGATCTAGGATCATTCTGTAAAGTATCCATCCGCATATCATTATTATTTTATTATACGCGCTTTATTATGTGTTTAGAATGCATGTTTAAGGGTGTATGATGATGAGACCTTAACAAAGATAATAAATTGGTTGCCAATTTGCACGCGAAAAACCCTCAAACAATATTAAGGGTTTTTCCTTCCATTGAGTGATTCTCACTCAAGATCCGAGACTGGCATTGGCTTGTTGGCCAAAGTCAAGGCCTTTGTCCGTCGAGGATGTGTTTGAATTATGAGGGCTTTGTTCCATATCAGTGTCTTGTCCAAGTTGTGGTTTGTTGGCCAAAGTCAAGACCACTTCTTGTCCATCGACATTGATTTCGAAGCTTTCCATGGTCAATGTGTCGCGCTTGACTGGGATCACTAAGTTTGTTATACCAAAGCCAAGGCTTAGTTGATTCAGAGGAAAAAGGTTAGGTAATACATTGGATGTATTGGCATATATAAGATATATGTTTCGGACTTGGATGTCCCCCTACCGGATCTAGGAATTGGATTGGATCCAATCGATCTTAGAGATCTACCTAGTTAATTATCTTACAATTTGTTGGCCAAAGTCAAGATTGTGTGATATTTAATAGGATCCTAGCCCACTAGGAAACGCGGTTTCCCGAGTACTCGACAGAGGATTAGAGGCTCGTCGAAAAATAGTGGGAGGCAAGAATTGAATTTCCAATACTCATTTAATTACTTGCCATACGCGCTCATTCAAATATCATTCGTCATATAAATTAAATGTTAGTTGGACTAATATTTAATTGTTGTTTTAATTAAAGCAGTTGGACTGTATTATAGTTGATTATATAATTGGATTATAGTAATCAATATATTTGAATTAATTAATTTCAATTTACAGTTGATTTTATAATTGGATTATAGTAATCAATGTAATTGAGGTTAATTAATTTAAATTATATTTGATTATATAGTTAGACTATAATAATCATTACAATAAATAGTACCACAAATCGTTGATTAAATAGTTGGACTATTAGAATCAAGATAAATGAAGAATTAGTGTTTAAAACATAATCATGGGTGAAAATGTATTTAAACGACTATAATTTTTCAAATTATTTCAGGATGGTCCTGGAAAAATAATAAGTTATTTTATTTGATAAAATAATATATTAAGCCTAAGCCCGGAGTTAAGCAAATAGTAGAGCATAATTTTTGGAAGATTTATGTAATGATAACTTAAGTGCTTAATCCATTAAGCTTGTCGCAATAGACTTCTTAATTTCTGAATCAGAACTAAGGATTAGATCCTTAAAAGTATGATGACGAAATTGAAGGATATTCATAAATCTATGTTTAGATTTTAGAAGTACTAAAATTGCAATTGATAACTCTTGGAGAGTTAATGACTATTCTCAATGAGATAAAAGTCAAACTTTGCAATTAGGCAAGTAGCGCAAGGCGCACCTTACTTAGATATTCTAGAAACCCGAGGCTTGGCCAAAGGCTACTGGAATGTTGAAAAGGGCAAAGGAAAAATCATTATAATCTTCTAGGAAGATAAATGACATATCCCAAAATGTCTGCCTTAAATGTGGCAAACGGGATCACGGAAGCGTGACTGCCGTTTGGACAAAGCAGACATGAAGGAATAGAAGACGAGCAAGGCTCTGACTTCAAATGTGATTGTCATAAATATATTCATTACTAGTATTTAAAATTGGATTTTAGATACTTAGTGTGATATATATATATATTGATGTTCGTAATTTGTTATGAACAGGATACTGACTTTAATAGAGATTAATCTGCGAATTGGAAACAGGACGAAAGTCGATGCTTTAACCGTAGAAACCTAATTTTAGGAACTACCCTCGGGTGTGTATCTAAATTAGGAAACTGTTATAATGTAACTAGTTTGACTAGAAACATTATCTTTATATCAGTGTATAACCCGCTGCGGGTGAACCTTTATATTCTGGAACACTAAAGTGTTTTATTATACAAAGATGATATTGAGATAAACACATTAGATGTGAATAACATAATTTATATTTTGAATATAAAAAATTCTCAAACATATAACATGACAAACAAACAGCTCAAACTGATTTGATCATATGAAACTAATTGTGGCATTGTTGTCAGGGACACAATTAAACAAGACTCGTATATCGGCACTTTTGAAGAGTGGGTACTAGGACTGTTTTGATTCCAATCAAATAAAGTCTACGAAAAAAGGTTATTGGGCAATGTGCCTATAACACATTTACTTGGTAAAAGTGTTAATGCCACCGATCTGTTAGCCCTAGTTCATAGTGAAGCAAGTGGGCCCATATCTAGCTAGGCTAGAGGTGGATATGAATATTACGTTACCTTCACAGATGTGGCATCGCGTTATGGTTATGTGTTTCTTTTGAAGAACACAAATCGGAAACTTTTACAGTTTCGACACGAAATAGACAAACAGATCGGCTAAAGTATTAAACCATCATGGTTAGACCGTAATGGAAAATACTTAAGCAATAAGTTTCTAATATACTTGAAAGAGTAAAGTATTCTTTCAAATGAGGACTCCTCCCGAAATACGTCAAAGTGACGATGTGTCCGAATTGAGTAACCTAATTTTATTGGACATGATAAGGTTAATTATGAGTCGCTCTGAGCTACCATTTCCTTCAACGGATACGCTTTAACAGTGCAGAACTTATTTAGAATAAGGTTCCATAAAATCTATTTGACAGATATCATATTAGATATGAATGGGAAAGAAACTGGGTTTCTCATTCCTGATAATTTGGGTATGCTAGGCATATGTTTGGATGATACCAAACTAAAACCCAAATTGGATAAGTGCCAATAGTAGGTTATCCTAGGGATACCATAAGTATTGTACTTATACATCTCACTTGAGAACAATGTAATTGTTGTTCACCATGCCGTTTTCCTAAGAGGAATACCGATATGCAGTGGTAAGTGGGAGGTAGTAAAACTCGATGAAAATTGGAGTAATACTATTCATGACACCTATTCCTTAATGGAACATAAATAGTTCGTCAATGATGAAACTATTACCAATAATCTTCGAATACACAAGAACCGCGTATGTCGGAGAGATTCAGAAAACAACCTGGGGTATGGGTTTCTGATCTCACCTCATAAAGATGACTATCTTATTGAGGTATACCAACTGACTACGTATGAGGAAGTGATACAAGGTATCGACTCCCAATTATGACAAAGTGTCATGAATCCGAAATGGATTCCATGTATATCAACAAGTTTGGATACTAGTTGATGTAGCGCAAGGCATTGTGCCTATCGGTACTGTATAAGTCTTCAAAGAAGACATCCATGGAAGCAACATACCAACGTATAAAGCTAGGCTTTTAGCGGAAAGGTATCATTATCAACATTGTGTTGATTATGATTCAACCTTTTACATGTTGCCACGGTAAATCCATTTGGATAATGCTTGCTAACGCTGCATGTTTCATTTATGAAATATGTCAGCTGAACGGGAAAATCGCTTTCCTGAAAGGGAAACCTTTTGGAGAATGTTTATAACATCTTATCGGTTTTGTCGTACCAAAACTAGCAAACAAGTTTGCAAGTTATTCGATCCATGTTTGGATTGAAGCAGACATAGGTTCTTGGAATTATCGTTTTGATGTAATCATAATAGTTTATGATTTAATTCTAAACAAAAAGATTCTTGTGTATACAAGAGGGTTAGTGGGAGCGCACTGACAGTGGCTATCCTATAAAATAATGAGAATATGTCATTTCTTGGAAATGATATTCCCATAAAATAACTATCGGTGAAAGCTTGGCTTTCGAGAAAACTCTCCGAGAAACCGTACATCGAAAAATATACGTGACCTGGTGTATCATACGTTTTGAGCATGTGGATTCACAAACAGCCCAATCCAAGTGATAGTCACTGGATTGATGTTAAAAACATCCGTTAGTATCTTAGAGAACTAAGGATACTGTCTTAAACTGTGGAGATGGAGAACTTGAAGTGACTGGGATCACTGTAGTAAGTTTCCGAACCGATAAAGACGACTATAAGTCGCAAAAGGTACTATAAAGTTTGAATAACGGGACAGTAAGCTGGAAATCTTCTAAGCAAGATACGGTTACCGTATAAACAACAAATGCGGCTGAAGCGGCAAAAGAAGCCTTCTAGGTCGATAAACAAATCTAATTAGATTAGATATAATTCTGTTAGCAGCTGAGCTAGGCTCAAGCATAGGCTAAATAATTAATGGTCTCATCAACGATCCAGATACATACTTCTATAATCATCTGATTCGTTCGGATCATACATCATGGCGATGTGATGATCGAATAAATCGCATCAGACGATAGTCATGCAAATCCGCTGACGAAAACATTTCTCAGCAATTTGAGCCAACCGTACATAGTTCGGGTGTAAGACACTCGAGTGACTGGCTATAGGCCAAGTGGGAGATTGTTGGACAATTATGACCCAGAGTGTCACTATTTGTACAGATCATGGTGTTGTTGTACAAATTAACTATGTGACAAAGGAGATTGCACTCTTATCATTGTGATTAGATCACCTAGATGTATAAATTGTAGGAGGTCCCTATGATTTGTTCCTGGACGGAGAATGATATGAGACAGTATCAGTCCATGTAGGATAAATCATTAAATATCCCTAGTCAGAGTATTATCGAGATCGGACATCGATAAATACGTAAAAGACTAGTATTACACTTGTACGCGTTGTGAGGGCACAACGACATAGTTCTCATATATTTGGGTATAGAATACTCATGCAAGTGTAATAGGAGGTTGTGTTTTACCGATGGTATGGGAAACAGCTTCGCTCTAGATAGACCCCCTCGAAATTCCATTGGTAGTATGACTATGTGTCTAAGGAAGTCCGAAATCAGGGTAGGTGTATTTGGTCTTAACTTAAGACTTGCACCGCTAATACTTGCGACAATCAATGTACTTTGGTTGCGGTCGTCCAGGGCTTTAATAGGTTATGTGTACGCCAATGCTGGGTATATTGACAATCGTAGTGTGTTGGGTATGATGTCAAGACGGAAGTGTCACTCCAGTCATATGGAGATGATGGTCACGTAGGATACGGTACTGGTTCTTTTTAAGTACTGCAGTCATCGGGATAATATGACTAGGTCATAGTTATCCAATATAGAGACTAGTTACCAGACATCCGACATGTGCTTCGTACAGGGCAGACACAATTCCAGCCCCAGGCCTAGCACGTGATCATCCGATACTGGACAGAAATACGCAATACTATGTATACTACGCCTGATACAGATCTTTTATTCCTGTAAGGATATTTCTGGAGAATTGGGTAGGCATGCGGCTTTGCTAGAGGCCAACCTTGTCTTGTAAATCGGTATAAACGTAGTACGAGGTACTTACGTGTTCGGATAGTCCAACGACCGAATTTACTACCAACATATCCGGGGATCTCATGGGTCACTTCCCGAAGATTCACCGATGACGTATGACTCGCACTTTTATTAATCTGGGACTAATTTAAAGAGAGAGAAAATTAATTTGTGATTAATTGCGGAGATATTTTATCTGGGATAAAATATCATTAAAGAGAGAGAACGATTAATTTGGAATTAATCGATAAAATAATATATTTGATATATTAAATGAAATTGGATTTCGACGCGGAATTAAAATTAGATTTTAATTCGGGCGAACGAGTTAATTTAGAATTAATTTATTAGCGACGTGAATAGTGATTTTGCTAGGCGTAATCGTTTACGTCGCAACGGAAAATTCGTTAATTTGGAATTAGCGAACTCGAGCCCGGGATTGTTTGCGAGCGCATTCGCATTTCGAATTTGAGTGCGGCACGCAAGTCAAATCAAGCGTCAAATCATTAGTCACATCAAGCGTCAAATCGTATGTCACTTTGAGTGATGTGACAAGTTTACAATTAATTTATGTGAGTTGATGTGTATTGTTTGAAAGCATTTAATGCTTTTCTTTTTGGAAAAAGTTTATGGTATATATGTTTTATTTGTTTTTGGAAAACAAATTAATAAACCTATAACATTTGTTTTTCCCTCTCTCTCTCATGGCTCACGATTTTGGAGCCATTTCTTCATATTTCTCTCTCGGCCTTAGGGGCATTTCTTCACTGTTTTTCTTCTGCAAAAACCGTGAATGAGGGAAGCAAAAGTGTGAGAAATTTGTGGCAAATTTCTTGAGAGCTAGCACTACGAAGTTATGCGAAGGTGATAGGGCAGTTTACCCATGAGCATGGAAGTTCAACACAAGCTTGGAGCTTGCTTGGAGTACCTCACATGGCCGAAAATGGTGGAAGGAATGACTGCCACTGCCGTGACTTGTAGAAGGGCAGAAACTAATTTTTGTCTTCACCACATGCATCCAATCCGTTCATTGTGAGTTTTTTGCACCTCCTATGATTGTATTTACACTTGTTGCATGCTTGATTAATGATCTTAGGAAGCTTAGAGTAGGCCAACAATATTATCCCGATAGCTGCAACATTTAAGAGAACCAGTCCCGTATCCTACATGACCATCATCTCCACTATGACTGGAGTGATACTTCATTCTTGACATCACACCCAACACACTACGATTCTCAATATACCCAGCATTGGCGTACACAGAACATATTAAAGCCCTGGACGACCACAACCAAAGTATATTGATTGTCGCAAGTATTAGCGGTGCAAGTCTCAGGTTAAGACCAAATACACCTACCCTGATTTTGGACTTCCATAGACACATAGTCATTGAGTTCTTGATCATTAACAGTGACTGGACCGTTTCTAATATGAAAATCCTCAACATAATGCAATCTTAAAAACAAAGATTGAAGTATATTGAGCCTTTTCTTCATTGGAGTGGCAGTTGTATCCAATGACATTGAAGTGCTTGTTTGGTCTTTTCCATGAACAAACCTAGAAGAAACTAGATTAAGACCACCATCTATTGAATGTAATTTTGTGGCAGGATTTTGTTGCATCGTCTGTATATCTTGTAATTGTAGGCATTGCATTTTCGCATGTGAAACCCGATGATGAGTCTCAGTTGGAGGCACTACCTTTTTAGCTTAGGATATTGCGGGAAACGGAGGTCGGAAGGGGAAATTCAGAATAAGTACGTCATCAAGTTCATTTCACAAGTTCACTGTCTTCGTTAGTGCTGCGTTCGTTACTTCATTCGAACGTTAGACAGATTGCGGACGTTCGTGTAGCGTTCGAATGGGCGTTCGAACAGAGTCGGTATTTCTGGTTTTGCTGCTAGCCTCGCACCCCAGCCCAATTAGCCCCCCAAAGCCCATAAAACACATCCCAATTAATAAAACACATTTAAAAGACATGGGAAATTAAATTAAATAAAACAAATAAAATCTAAATAATCACCTACCAAAATAATAAAAATACTTACACAATTTAAAGAAATTGCATGCCTAATAAAGATAAATCAAATATATTATATACCAAACTTAACAAATATCATGCCTAATTAAAATCAATCATAACAAATTAAATAATTTGCATTCCTAATGTAGCCAAGATTTGTCCCCCCTCAATCTAATCATTTCCTTGTTGAATACCAAATCAAATCCTCCTTTTAATGCCAAAATCCCTTCCTTGTGAGACAAGGTGAAGCCCTAGCCTTTCTCTATTTAAACCACACCTCTCCAAGGCATTCACCCTTCCTAATTTACGCCTATCACAAGAAAAAAGAAGCAAAGAATTTCCAACCCCCCTCTCCAAGCTCTCCATTCACGCATATCACACAAAAAAATATAACAAATTTCTCTTCATCTCCTTCCCTCACATCACCGAAAAATACACCAATACATCAGCCATTCGCACATCAAAAACACAGCCCCATAAGCCTTCATATATCACCGAAACAACAACCCACAAAAATCCTCAAAACAATAACATAAAAATTGCATTCATAATACTTAAAATAATCACATAAGACTACACTAAAAACCCACAAAAAAACTCGGAACAGTCCGTGGAAATGTCAAAACAGGTGACCTGAACAGTGAGCAGCAAAACAGAAGCCAACAGTAGCAGAATGGAGTTCGAACAACAAGCAAAACAGCAAAACAGCGAGCTAGGACGCTAAAGCAGTGAACCGGAGAAGTTGAGGAGCTGTACCCTTTCCGACGTCCGTGAAACGCAAGCCTGAAAGTTGGCAAAAAGGTTAGACCTGGGGGTATTTTTCACACTCGTTTTTTTTGTTTTTTTTTTTTTGTATTATTTATTGAGTATTGCTTGCATGATTGTCATGTTGAAATGCATGTTGTGGCCCTTGAGTAGATAAATATGCATGAATTATGAGATGTTGTATGTTGTGGCTGTGGAAAAAATGAGAGATGTGTCAACTCTCACGGTATATCGGATGGAAACCCGGACATAAATTTCATAGCCGATTCCGAATGGACGGTAGTATGATCTGTACTCGGGATACAACTCCACGTACCGCTTGAGTAAACGGCACCCTCTTTTGTTTTGTGTTGCTTTGGTTTATTTATTTTTTCGTCACTTGAATTCTGCATGTTGCTTATTTATGTATGATCCAATCGAGTGCATGGGCTTAGTAAGTGGAATGAAAGATCCCTTATGGGGAGGGGTTAAAGCCCTTTACCACGATGCTTTGCTGCACCGGTTGATGTGTGTTCGGTTGAATGCAAGATACGTTCAATCGGGCATACTGTGTTTGATATTATTGCTTTTAATTCTTTGTTTGCATGATTCAATCGAGCGCATGGGCTTAGTAAGTGCAATGTAAGATCCCCTATGGGGAGGGGTTAAAGCCATTTACCACGATGCTTTGCCGCGCCGGTTTATGTGTGTTCGGTTGAATGTAAGATACGTTTAATCGGACATACTGAGCTTGACATTGTTGTCTTTATTCTTTGTGTTGCATGCATCAGGTCTGGTTCCGTTCGAATGCATTCTCGAACGCTACAGGAACACGAACCTTCTGTTTACCGTTCGAACGCATTCTCGAACACTACGCTAACGCACACACACTTTCTTAGTCTCATCATGAATCAGGTCTGGTTCTGTTTGAACGCGCTCTCGAACGCTATACGAACGCGAACCTTCTGTTTACCGTTCGAATGCGTTTTCAAAAGCTACACGAATGCACACGCACTTTCTTAGTCTCATCATGCATTAGGTCTGGTTCTGTTCGAACGCGTTCTCGAACGCTATACGAACGCGAAGCTTCTGTTTACCATTCGAACACGTTCTCGAACGCTACGCGAATGCACATGCACTTTCTTAGTCTTATCATGCATCAGGTCTGGTTCCGTTCGAACGCGTTCTCGAACGCTATACGAATGCGAACCTTCTGTTTACCGTTCGAACGCGTTTTCAAACGCTACGCGAATGCGCACCCACTGAACTGAGTCCTTTTCATCAGATTTCATACATAGTTTTCCTAGTAGCTATCCCCACATGTATGAATACAATGTGTTTAATGTATTACAATTCATATACCTATGTCATGATAACATTTGAGTATTATTTCTTGTGGTATATCGGATGGAAACCCAGACATAAATTCCGTAGACGATTCCGAATGGACGGTAGTACGGTCTGTACTTGAGATACAATTCCACGTACCACTTGAGAATGTGCTCACATGTATGCTTGCGTGGTTAGTATGTGTGCTTGTGTTTTCTTGAATATAATATGCCAATGAAGTTGTATGTTTGTCGTTCCTTTTGATGTACTTTCAAGCATGCAATCTTAGATGTGAAATATATGTAAATTTAGGTGTAAGTTTTATTTTGTACATGTAAATTTAGAAGCATGATACTCTTGGAAATAAGTGCTACTTAAGCCTGATTAAATTATTACATAAATCCTTTCATTACAAGTGGCATAAGTAAGGGACTATTCTGAACCCAACGGTTTGAGGTCTTCCCTTGCGAGGGGTGAGTGCGGCCTTAAATCTCATTTTCCCGGTTCACACCGGGTGGCGACTCCATTATTCTCCGGTTTAGTCCCCCGTGGCTACTCCGTACTCCCGACCGGGCCGCGAGCCCGGGACAGCATGCGTCGTCCAGTTTCTGTGTCCCACAGTAATGCACCAATATTTTCAAGAATTTATGTTCTTGACGATTTAACATATTCTTTAGGCATTAGACACCTTGTAGAGATGAGAGTATGGATACCACTTGTAACTCATTTTGGTCTTTTAAATAAGGAATAAGGGTTTAAGGGTAAGGAGAATTCACCAACTCGAGCTTCTTCTGGAACATAAGGATATTTCATAAGGTTTTCAGTCTTCCAAAATATACGGAACTTCATCCCCTTTTCATTTGGTATTTGCTTGGCCAACTCAATATTTTCCCATTGTCATGGTGGTTGACAATTATCACCTAAGTTGGGTTTTGTTGTCTATTTTATGATGAAACGTTAATGTCTAAGCGTCTACTCTTACATTGTCCTAGAACTACTATGGATTAATCCCCTTAATTTTCATATAAGGTAATAAGTATTTTATTACCTTGCACCAATTATTTATTGATTTTAGCTCGGTCTCTCACTTTCTCGTAGGTCATATCTCGCAGCTCGCTAGCCCAATCACTATCCGTATTCGCCTCATCAAGCATCATCTATTTGTTGTTTTTCTGCTATTTGTTCTATTGTGGTTGTTTTAATTATAATTGTCCAATAAGGACTTGACAAGAGTTGAGTTTAATGAACTCTATCATAATTTTTACCAATAAACTCATCATTTATATTTTCATCAGTTGCCAGTATCACATACAACCGTAGTGAAAGATAAGATGAGATCAGATCGGCAGTGGATCAATGCTAGGTTAAAAGATGGGTATTTGACGAATGAGTTTATTGCGGGTATGAGGAGTTTATCCAGTTAGCAGAAAGTCATCGTACATTTATGGATGGAATGAAAATTAAGTGTCCATGTAACCAACGTAGGTGTCAAAATTGATGGTTTTATGACCCTGATATTGTGAGACTCCATCTTCCAAAATATGGATTTGTACCAAACTATTATATATGGTATAAACATGGGGAGACTGAACAATGAGATATCTCGGAACAAGATATTAGTCAAAGTCCAGAAGTCGAGTATACCCAAGTGAACAACGCAATTCAAGAAATGGTATTGG
Organism: Zanthoxylum bungeanum; assembly: GCA_019454045.1. Taxonomy (NCBI): domain Eukaryota; kingdom Viridiplantae; phylum Streptophyta; class Magnoliopsida; order Sapindales; family Rutaceae; genus Zanthoxylum; species Zanthoxylum bungeanum. The sequence goes on from SKCR01047443.1 coordinate 36,174, forward strand.
ATGATGTATGACCTACTTTCAGTCAAAATGATAGTGAAGAGACTCCAAATACCGCGACACGAAAACTTTATGACATGCTTATAGCATCAGAGCATGAGATTTGGCATGGAAACCCATACGGGCATTCGCAGTTATCAGCGGTGGCTAGACTCATGAATTTGAAGGCGGAACATCATTTTTTGGAATGGTGTTACGATGATATTTGTCAATTTATTCATGAAATGGTTCCAGAGGATAATGTAATGACTGATAAATTTTATAGCACAAAGAAGTTAATTGAAGGCTTGGGTCTACCAGTAGAAAAAATTTACTGTTGTAATAATGGTTGCAAGATATATTGGAGTGATGATATTGACCTAACAAGTTGCAAGTTCGGTAACCACCCTTTGTATAAGAATCAGAGATGATGATCAGCAAAGCACAAAATAAGTGTTCCTTATAAGAAATTGTATTATTTTCCACTTACACCTCGTTTGCAGAGATTGTATGAATCTAATGCCACTGCTAAGGACATAAGGTGGCATGCCGAGCATAATACTGAAGAGGGTGGTGTCATGAGGCATTGCTCAGACTCCCCAGCCTGGAAACATTTTAAAAATATGTATCCATCTTTTGCAACTGAAACTCGAAATGTTAGGCTGAGTCTTTGTACTGATGGATTTCAACCATTTGGACAAACGGGGCAACAGTACTCTTCATGGCCAGTTATAGTGACGCCATACAATTTGCCACCATGGATGTGCATAAAAGATGAATACATATTTTTGTCTAATAGTGTCTGGGCCGAGAAACCCTAAAGAGAAGTTGGATGTGTCTTGCAACCTTTGATTGCTGAGTTGAAAGAATTGTGGGAGGTGGGGGCAAACACATATGATATATACAGTAAACAGAATTTTCAGATGCGAGCTTCACTGTTATGGACTATCAATGATTTTCCTGCATATTCTATGTTGTCAGGGTGGAGTATTGCAGGTAAGTTATCTTGTCCCTATTGCATGGATGATTCAGACGCATTTACTTTTGACAAAAGGTGGAAAGACTTCATGGTTTGACAACCATCGCAAGTTCTTACCGTCAGAGCATCCATTTCGAAGAAACAAGAGGTGGTTCATGAAGGGGCGTTGTAGGCACTGCATTTTTACGCATAAAACCCTATGATGAGTCTCATTTTGGAGACACTACCTTTTAAGTCACGGAGGTCACGGGAAACGGACATCGGAAGGGGAAATTCAGAATAAACAAGGTTCACTGTTTTCGTTCGTGCTGCGTTCGTGTTTACGTTCGAACGTCAAACGGATTGCGGGCGTTCGTGCCGCGTTCGAGGAAGCGTTCGAACGGTGTCGGTAATTCTGGTTTTGCTGCTAGCCTCTCATCCAGCCCAATTAGCCCCCCAAAGCCCATAAAACACATCCCAATTTAAATAAATAAATATTAATTAAAACATTAACTAAATAATATAATAACTAAATTAATTAAATGATTAAATAAAACATATACCAAACATAAAATAAACAATTACCAACTTAAACTAAAATCATGCCTAAATTAAACAAATCACACACTAAATCAAAATATAATCATACCAAGTTAAAATCAATCAACCAATTATATTCCCAATCTAATAAGATTATTCCCAAATCTAAAATATTGTATTCCTAATCCAAGCCAATCAAATATTCAACCTTCCCTATCTAGCCAAGATTTGTCCCCCCTCAATCTTTGACTCCCTTAACCAAACCAAATCAAATCCTTTGACTTCCCTTAACCAAACCAAATCAAATCCCTTTCCTTGTCAAACCCAACCCTTTGCCTATAAAAAGAAGCCTTCACCAACCTTCTCTAAGGTAGAGAGTTTTAGTCCTTAGTTGGTCCCCTAGTCCCCTAGTCCCTACTCATACACAACACACATAAAAATTACAGGAGGAACACACCCAATGAAACAATAAGCAAAAGATAAAGAGGAAAAGGCAGCGAAACCACAAGGAAATAATAGCAAAAGATAACGAACGAGAACAGTGAACCAGTGAACCAGGAGAGTTGCGGAGCACCCCCCTTCCGACGATCGTGTACCGTACATCCGAGAGATGATTTAAAAGGTTAGACCTGAGGGTACCTTTTCATTAGTTTATATTCGTTTTATTATTATTATTATTGCATTCTATTCGCATGAGAGTCGTTTATGGAAGCATGTTGTGGCTTGAATGAAATGGAAGAGTGTCGTCTCTTGTGGTATATAGGATGGAAACCCAGACGTAAATTCCGTAGCCGAATCCGAATGGACGGTAGTGCGGTCTGTACATGGGACACAACTCCACGTACCACTTGAGTAAACGGCACATTCTCTTGTTTTGTGTTGCTTTTATGTATTTATTTTTGTCATTTAAATTCTGCATGTTGCTTATTTATGCATGACTCAATCGAGCGCATGGGCTTAGTAAGTGCGATGTGAGATCCCCTATGGGGAGGGGTTAAAGCCCTTTACCACGATGCTTTGCCGCGCCGGTTGATGTGTGTTCGGTTGGATGCAAGACACGTTCAATCGGACATACTTAGGATAGTATGATTGTCTTTGTGTTTGTATGCATGATGTGATGTGACGCGCATGGGCTTAGTATGTTGGTCTAAAGGTCCTCTCTTTGAGAGATCAAGAGCCCCCATAAGGCCACCTTTACGGCAGTACTTCGCCGCGCCCCCCTTTATTTTGATGTTTATGCATTTTTGCCTATTTCATGCATCAGGTCCGTGTCCGTTCGAACGCGTTCACGAACGCAATTCGAACGCGCATACATTTCGCCTTATCATGCATCAGGTCTCATTTCCGTTCGAACGCGTTAACAAACGCCATACGAACGTGAGCATTCTGTTTCATTTCCGTTCGAACGCGTTAACAAACGCCATACGAACGTGAACATTCTGTTCCATTTCCGTTCGAACGCGTTTACGAACGCTACTCGAATGCGAGCATTCTGTCTCATTTCCGTTCGAACGCGTTTACGAACGCCACACGAACGCGCACACACTGAACCGAGTCTGTCTTATCATATTCATGCATAATTGCCTCTTGGTTGATCTTTCTTGTGTTATATAACCAACTGTATTATTTGTATTCAAGCATGATTAGGTTGCTAGCATGTTTTTTGGTTAATAGGTTCATGAGATTTGTATTCAAGCATGATTATGTTGTTCTTAGTTTTCCATATCATAGGATTGAAATATGTTCATGAGATTGTCATGTGGTGTTGCATGTTGTGATGAACTTGTTGATACATGCATATGAATCTAGAAGCATGATATTTTTGGAAGTAAATGTTATTTATGCCTGGTTGAATTAGTACATAAATCCTTTCATTACAAGTGACATAAGTAAGGGACCATTCCGAACCCAACGGTTTGAGGTCTTCCTTGCGAGGGGTGAGTGCGGCCTTAAATCTTGTCCCGGTTCACACCGGGTGGCGACTCCATGTTATTTCGTACTTCCCAAACTAGGCCGCGAGCCTAGGAACGGCGTCGCCCAGGTCCTGTGTTCCCACAGTCTGGCGACTCCACTGGGGATAGAGAATTGGCCCCGAAATATTGACTTGTGATGTTTGGATTTATTTTTAAATTGACCGTGTCTTAGTGGATAAAGTGAGGGTTTAATCAAAGGCATTTTTAGGCTAGGTAATGGTTTGGTGTCCTCCTTCATTCACTACCTTTCTAGAAGGAAAAGCTGTGAAGGCACCTAGATAGCCATCTACTCGTAGCCTATTGTGATAGACTAATTTGGATGACTCGTTGTTTATTCCTGACAACAAGCGATAAGAGCCTAAGAGGCTTGGGTATTTAAGTGAGCCTCGCTCCACCTTCCCTCTGGGGGATCTACACGGGAAATCCATTTGACAGTCTGTCACACAACATAGCTCATTGGCACGTACCTTAGTGTATAAAAAGGGGTGCGCTCACTTGGTTGCTCGAACCCTTGAGTGGGGAGACCTAGTTGTGGGCCATCCTTCGCCGGTGAAAGCCTTTGTCTATACTCTTACTAACCCACCCATAGACCGGGTTGGCTAAAGTAGCAATTATTTCCTTGAATATTGCTTGTGGACCATCCTCATTTGGATGCAGTTGGACTATTGTCAGAAATGCGGGCTTGCTGGGCCATTTAAACTGGGGCAAGTTCGTACCTTATGACTATTAGGCCAAAAGCTTCTGAAATGTTGATGAGCCATTGTAGAAATTATTGTTGTATGTTTACATTATCTTTCTTTGTGCTTGTGTTCAGAACATTACCATTTGGATTTAGTTGGACTCCTTGTCATGAGATGTGAACTCGTTGGGCCATTTAAACTGGGACGAGTCCACTCCTATGGCAGTTAGCCCAAAAACTTCTAAAATGATGATGGGCCGATTTGTGTGCAAATTTTAAAGAGTTGATATATTTCTTGTATCACATGCATCACATGCACCTCATGCATACATGCACCATTTAACTCCCTTCTGATTTAAAGCCATCATAGATACATGTTGGTTAGGGAAGATGACAGACTTGTCAAAAGACCAAGCACAAGCACCACCAGAATACTGGCAGAAGTGTTGGTTTCTATAATATGTCCCAAACAAAGATTAAGCATGTGAAATACTATAAAGAATATATATAACATGAAGTATGGCGGAATCATACTTACAATACCTTGTGATGAAGAAGATGATCAAATGGTAGAAGCTCCAAGTTGTGGAAGATTCGGCCAAGAGGAGGAAGAAGACTTGAAGCTCCAAGCTTTTGTATTCCAAGCTCTTTGATGGTTTCCCTATCACCTCTTTTGATCCCTTGCTTGTGCTAGCAAAAATGGAGAAATAGAAGATCAAATCTTCCTTGCCCTTGTCAATGGAGTTCTCGGCAATTTGAGAGAGAAGAGAGATTTTGTGTAAAGTCTTAATTGATATGTGTTTTACCAAAAATCAATTATATTTATGTTATAATTTATAAATTAATAATAAATCTATGACATAAACCATGCAATGGCTTAGAGTGTCAAACACTCAAACTCCATGCAAAGCCTTTGAGTGTAATGCACACTATCACCATGCAATGCCTTATCATTAAA